>JASSUY010010681.1:0-98931 GCA_032466535.1 Forpus xanthops
TCAGTTTGGGTCAGGTGCCCTATCCCTGCTTCCTCCCTGCTTCCCCTCCTCCCTGGCAGAGCATGAGACTCAGAAAGTCCTTGGTCCGACAAAACATCACCAAGCAATAACTGAAAACATGGGTGTTATCAGCGCTGTTCCCAAACCGAAAGTCAAAACCACAGCACTGCACCAGCTACCAAGAAGGAGAAAAATGACTGCTACTGCTGAACCCATGACATATATATAACACAGCTCTAGCAAAAAACCAAGCCAACCAGAGGCTAACCTGCTTTTAACAACAACCTTTTATTGATGTTCTGGCTTTTAAAGAGCTCCCATCTGAAATAGCTTATGGTAAGTATTAAAAATGAGGAAATAGAAAAGCCCTCTAGAAGATACACATTTAAAATAATCTCACAAATATTTCAGTATAAATGAAGGAACTATAATCCTTTACCCCCAAAATTCCAAGTATTCCATTACATCAATTAAAAACGCATTTATGAGCTTGGCTTATGGCAAGAGCAATAAGCAGTGGCTGTTATGGAGAATAGCTCTCTGCAAGAATTTTTCTGATATATAACACAGGCCTAAGATGCTCAAAAATGCCTTGGGTCAAATTTTGCTGATGAACATTATCTTAGTTTCTTGGCTGGAATCCTCTTTGGCTTCTAAAAGTCCTATTTCATTTCAGGGAGAATTCTGTCTGAGAAATAAACTCACAAACCCCTGAAGTAAGGTTGGTTTCACACAGAACATGAGAAATGCTGAGATTTGGGGTTCAAGACAATGTGTACTTTGTTGTTTGGTATTTGGGCACATTTCCTTCAGATCCCCATGAGAATTGGAAGGGTTTTTTACCCATTCAGTAACAAGCATCCCCTAATTCAAGGTGCTCCACAAGTTATTGAATGAATCTCAAGCTCTGTGAGTACCAATGGGAAGTTGTAACACCTTGGAAAAGCATGCAAGAACAAAACCACCAGAGGCAGTTTGTCCAGGTACATGTGTGGTTTACAAGCACAACATGCTGATGCTGTTCTAAGTGGTGGTGCTAGGTTCTTTATATGTATCTGTTTCCAAAATCTCGATTTTTGCTTAGCACTTTCTGAATAACATCCAGCATAAGATGCAGATAAAAATCTGCATTTTAGCATGAAACTTGGAAGCTCACTGGTGAAGACAGTGACTCGTAAATACAAAATACCACTTCTGTCTCTGAAAGTCACCGAGATGTAAATCATTTGAGACAGGGAAAAGCAGTCCTGAGGAATACCCTGGTGTATCCTGTTCCCATTCCTTTGTCATGTTCTGTGCTCAGGGCTGCTGTGAGAGAGGCCATACTAGGCTGCAACCTTGGGCTGAGCCACTGCAGCTTGCCTTACTCTTGCTCTTATTCTGTTTACTGGTCCTTTGTGTTTGGAGATGAAAGGCACAGTGAGACAGACAGGCCTTTCCTCTCTCCTTTAGAAACTGCTTTCTCATCTCCTGTTTTCCACAGCTCAAAAGTAAGACTTTGAAAAAGATTTCAAAGCTGCATCTTGTATATGTAAATTCATGGCTCTGGGCAGGCTCATGATCAGTCCTGAGATTTCAGATTGAAGTTTGAGAACATGCAGCCTAAATATAACTCCTTTTCCCTGTGCTTTGCCCTTCTCTATTTTTACTGTTTAAAGCCATGCATAGGGATAAGATGGCACCAATTTTCATGGATCATCTATATAGCTTTACTTTAAGTAGCTATTTCAATTTCCTTGTAGAAACACTGGGGGAAGGGAATATGAACATAAGTCGTTTAGATAAGATATAAAAATCAAATTCCAGCTGTTAGCTGTCATATTTAAGTGATGGTCTTCATGCTTAGGAAACTTAACTCCATACAACTACACAGTAGCTGAAGGTTCCTCAGTAATCCCCAGAGTGGGGAAATAACCAAACTACTTTCAGGGTGGTAGAAGCAGAAATATCATGCCATATGTTGGACCTGGGATGGAGAAGAACTGGGGAAGAAGAGTGAAGGAAATTCCATCCACTGAAACCTTTGTGGTCCTCAAAACAATTCTCGCTGCTCAAACAGCAGTAGGGTATTTTATAAACAGCAGTTACCCGGTCTTATATTAGTTTACGTTAGTTACCTGGTAGACTATCAATCTACCTGATTCTTTCAGGGTTTTCAGGCATGGTAGAAGCCAAACCAAGTTCATCTACAATGGAAGCTCAGAGGTAAAAGCTCTTGGAGCAAGAAGGGTAGAGACAGCAGGAGCAGGGTAGAAAAAGGATGGCCTTTTCTGCCTGGACATAACAGTAGGGCTCTGTGTGAAACCAGAGGCAGCCACTTGCCCTCTGCAACCACCATGTCACCCATGGCAAGAGGCATCCCATCACTCTCTAGAGACCAAAAGGTAGCAGAGGAGGGTAACAAAATGAAAGGATATGCTAGGTGGGGGGTGTAGGTCAAACTGGAAAACCTAGGTTTGTGCTGTTGGTTGCTTTTTAAATTTGTGCCCCTTTTATCCTCAGCTGCCATATTCCTGCTGGAGGATGTTTCCAGGTCCTAGCTCTTAGCATTGTACAAGAAACTTACACTGAATTCAATAAAGTACATATGAACACTGGAGACCCTGTGAAACAACACACTATCATTTCAGTACACCAGCCGTGGCAAATAAGAATCAAACCAAGAAACAATATGTGCCCTTTAATTATTTTTTTTTTTTGCCTTTTATTTTTTTTAAAGTCAGGAAGGAAGGGTTATTTGAAAGTTCACTGGACAGGTAAGAGATGGTTTAAATACCACTGGCTCTCATTACAGGAAGCAGAAGAGAAAAACCTTTGAGAAATCAATAGTGAGGCAAGAGTAACTGCAGACCTCTGTGGAACAGATGTATATAGGAGCCTGTGTCCATCTCGATTACAATTTCACTGATTTGTTAGTAAAATGAGAAATTTCAGGGCCATGAAAAGGGTCAGAGGTCTGGAGCATCTTTCCTATGGAGAGAAGGCTGAGAGAGTTGTTCAGCCTTAAGGAGAGAAGGCTGCGTGAAGACCACCTTGTATCTTTTCAATATATAAGGGGGGGTTATGAGATAGGATGGAGACAGGCTTTTTATCAGGACCTGTAGTAACAGGAAAAGGGATAACGGTTTTAAGCTGAAAGAGGGGAGATTAAGCTCATACATTAAGGAAAAAGATTCATTTTACAATGAAGCTGGTACAGGTTGTCCAGAGAAGCTGTGGCTACCCCAGTGTTCAAGGCCAGGTTGGATGGGGCTTTGAGCAACCCGATCTAGTGGAAGGTGCCTCTGCCTGTGGCAGGGCGTTGGAAGTAGGTGATCTCTAAGGTCCCTTCCATCCCCAATCATTCTATGATTCTATGAAACAGTAACCCAGTACGACTTTCCAGTCTTTTTGAGGGATAAAAATACCCATTTTCTTCAAGAGGAAACTGGAGGGCTAGTTAGCAGGACAGCTTATGCTTCATTTATCAGGAACAGAGGCTATCTAGGACAAACATTTAGGATAGTTTCTAGCTGTCATACATTTCTCCCACAAGCAAAGCTGCAGCTGAATAAATAAGATTAGCCAAGATACACGCAGTTCTTCAGGGCTCTGCCAGACATTCTGCTAGGTCTTACATTGTTGACCCGTTAGAGTTTCCCCCTGCTTTCTGTCTACACTAATATACTGGAAACCCAGCCCTGGAGACCTGCCTCACTGACTGCCATATTCATTAAGAACAATTGTTGATACCGTAAAATGGAATAGCAGCAGCACAATTAAACCAGCTCCTTCTCATGGCAGAGCCTTTATGGGATTGGCAGAGGGTTCTAATGAGATCCCTGAGCTCATCTATCACCTTCTGTAGCCCCTACAGCTGGTTTCATCCTTTTCAGCTGTGTGCCAGTCTTGACGTTGTGCGGCATGTATAAGTACTACAGCAGCCATTGCCACTCAAAGCAAGAGGACGCATCCCTCCACATCTCTGCCAGTTCCTTAGACTTGGCACCTTAAATATGTTTTCTCCTTCCTAGTTATTTTCGTGACTTTTATTCTTTCTTCTACCCTAGACTCCCTGGAGGAATGGTTTTCATTTAATTCAAGCATGTTTGGCACCAGATTCCTTTTGTCCTGCCCAGGAGTCAAGGGCGTTTTGAGGTCTTGAGCAATAAATAAAGATTTGGTTCATATTTCCATGTTCCCATTGTGGTGGCCTGGTTATCCATCTTGAGCTTTTCACCTTTGGAATCTGATGGTGAAAATGGGGAAGAAGACTCTCTTCATATCAGCTTTTCATTGTGCTGAGTGAAAATGAATAGCAGTGCTTTATCATGGGAAAGGAGAAATGCTGGATCAAGGCAACTGAATAAAAACATGAACAGTCAACTTTCAACAAAAATTGATCTTCAGTGAGTATGAGAACCATAGGCAAGAGGAATAGACAAAATAAATCTCTAGACAGAATACAATTAATCTTGAGTTTGTGTGGACACCAGAGCTGTCATTCCAATAGTCGCCTGTAAAGTAGGGACAGTGGTTAGCAAGGGGTGCCAAGGGAACCCATAAAACTATGCCGCCATGGAAGCAAGGCTGCAAGGGGTACAGTCCAGCAGCACCAAGGGCCTTAGGCAAAATCACACAGGGCAACTGCCTGGGCAGTCCAGATTTTCTGTTCATTCTACAGTGGCAAATCCCACCATGTGTTCAAGGCATGGAACACAAGTTTGCAGCTTCTGGTCACCATGTGCACAGGAGAAAGCAGTTACAAATGATGCATGCATCTGGTGACATAAAGCACATTTATACCTGGGCAATGGTGCACGGTGTAGAGTGCCCCAAGCTAGTGATGACCTGAGCTAGCACAGCCTGCTGCAACTAAGGACTTCAGAAGTTAGTTAACAGCAACACAAGGCAGGATGTCAGGCTCTCTCAATACCCTAAATCCTATAGCAACTTGACTCAAAGGCAGGAGCCTCAATGAGAGGGAGAACAGTGTTTATACACACCTAATAGACCCAGGGGAGCTCTAATTATCAAATCACACCAAGAGGAATGTGATGTCCATGAGCATTAAGTTTGCACTTCCCAAAGAGAACTGCATTTTCAGATCCTTCCCATCTGTATTCCTTACTGATATTTATAGGTACCCATGGTGACAGAATAAGACAGAAGATGTATTTGATGACTACTGTAATACACATAAACCGAAAATGCTTGCCTTAAACAGCACTTTCCTGATGGCCACATTTTGACTTGGGCTATAACCCTTCCCTTCGCCTTCATCCACCAAATGCTTTCCCACAGACCCTTCCACTCAGCCTGGAGGCAACCAACTGGAGCATTCAAAAACCTGAATGTTTCTTTCACCTCTTTGGAGAGCAGAGTAGAGATGTGTCCTAGACAGCCCTGCTCATGGTGAATGAGGTTTATCTTGTTAAAAGCAACTCTGCTTCTCTCTGTTCCCTCCAGATTCACATCCTGCCTTCACACACACTTCTTCCCTCTCCCGGATGTGAGGGTTGGAGGCAAGTAAACCCCATCTGTCTCAAATCCAATGGCAACCAATGCAGCAGATTCTGCCCTGCTTTATTTCCCATGAACATCCATTAATGAGACCCTCCATAAAACCCTCCACAACCACAGTTGTACTGGAGTAAACTTTCTTGTGGTCTATTCTCACTGAATGAAGCTCCAGCCCAAGGGGAATTTGGCACAGCAATTTATCTGCATGACATGTGAATGGTCATAGAGCTGATGTTTCTGCCTCCTGCCAATATCGGAGGAAATGTGAATCGGAAACGTAGAGCATAACGTTGTTTTGTCTCTCATTTTCTCCCCACCCGACAAATGCTTCAGAGACATTTTGCAAAGCAGAATTACTTGTGCATGGTCTTGAGCTTAAAAGCGGATCCAAATTATAATTGAATACATTTCTCTAAAACAAAGTTAATAGGCTGAGGGCTGGTGAAAATAATGCTGCAGGTGAATGTCTGCTGGAGACAGGAAAGCTGTCTGGCAACCAATTCTTTGGGGAACACACAGCTCAACAGTCTTGCTGAAGGGGATCAAGTGAAATTACAGGATGGGGAGAAGTAATGTGTCTTGAGAGGTTAAATGCGAGAGCCTGATTGCTCCTCTCAATTATCCCAATCTTACTTTGTGAATTCACTACTTGAGAGGTGTTCATTTCTGAATTATACAGAGATGAGAGAGAGGATAAGTCAGTGAAGCTACCAAATGAAAACCAACTCTTAATATAATGTGTGCAACCCAGCCAATTTAGTACAACAAATTCTGTACACATTTGAAATATCATGAAAATAGTGTCTTTAATATACAGTTTATATACTTACAATACACGGTTTAAATTTGTTCATATACATTACAGGGATATTTATTTGCACCTGGTTTAAATAATAATCTGCCTTTAGCCTTTTACACAAAAGCCCAAAACAGCACAGAATTCCACAAAAAACATGCTTCGTTTTATAACGGAAATGCATTAAGCCAAAGTTTTGGGGCTTCCTCTTTTTCCCAAGTGTTACTTGTTTGATCTACCCAAAGTGAATCTAAAAAGCTAAGAACTAACAGATCTTTTTCATATAATTGAGACGATTGTCCAAGTCCAGAGAATCACTCCGCAGATTTTCACGCTGAAAATTTGGTTACTACAAACAGAAATGGTAAAGTCAGAAAAACTCCTGCACTACGAGGAGTCTAAGACATAAGAAATGAAGAGTCATTTATTGCTAGGTCTCAACAAGAGGTCTGCATTTCCCCACTGCCCTGCTGTCCCTAATACCATGAATAAAAAAGGTGATCCCTCACTTTGATTATGATTTCATTCGTACCTTCCAACTTGCACACGGGAACGCTGCAATTTCAGAGTATCAAAAAGAGGAGTCAGGAGAGCTGGGCTCAGCCCTAGGCCTTTCACATAGGGCTGATGTTAAGCTTTTAAGTAGTGTGGTGTATCCTCTGCCTGGCCAGCAGGCAGGCACCCTGCTGGGCAGTGCACAAGGAAGCTGGTGTCAGCACTCTTTACTCAGAGGGGAGACAATCAAGGAATTGATTCAAGAAGAAAACACAGGAGAAAACACTTCAAGTATTGAAGGATGAAGCCTACAAGGATGCTGGAGAGTGACTCTTCATCAGGGACTGTAGTGATAGGACAAGGGGAAATGGCTTCAAACTTAAACAGGGGAGATTTAGGTTAGATATAAGGAAGAAGTTCTTTACTGTGAGGGTGGTGAGGCACTGGAACAGGCAGTTTAAGGAAGCTGTAAATGCTCCATCCCTGGAAGCATTCAAGGACAGGTTGGACAGTGCCTTGGGTGACGTGGTCTAGTGTAAGGCATCTCTGCCTATGGAACTAGATGGAATTAGATGGGGGCTGGAACTGGATGATCTTAAGGTCCTTTCCAACCCAAATCATTCCATGACTATTTATAGATTGATTTGAAATACAGTGGGTTTTGAGACAGCATCGCTATTTATGCTGTTTCTCTTGAAGCTGTTGCTGTGGAATGAAGTCCATTAAAGTGGCATGTAAAACCATTTTATTGGAAAAAACCCTGTGTAATACCGTTACTTCAAACCTTTTATTCTAGCTGCAAAGAACACTTTGATATACATGTTCCTTCTAATTTTGGACGGACCAAATGTTTTCTGTCTCTAAGTTTCTAGCCACTGGAATTTCTTTACAATATGACAAGATCGCAAATATGCACTTTGAGTTGATTTCAGTGCAGCTCCGATTAGCCAGCCAGGCAGCAATACAAAGACCCATAATCCTAGGCACAAAGAATGCTTAAAGGAAACCAGCATTTTCCCTCAAGCTTCCTCCCCATCCCTCCCCTGGTCAGCTCCACATCCACCTGGAAAGTCCCTATGCCAGAATCCAGCTTTCACTGATCACTTTCATCAGTCCTTGCACTCCTACACAACTGTTGCATAGAAAGGATGTGTTTCCTGGTGCAGGACAAAGAGACAGCTCCATACAGAATGACAAGTCAGATTTTTTGCCACCAAAATACCCTGACAAACAAAACCCCCGAGGATAACACAGAACTTCAGACATTGATAGCTAAATAAGCATCAGAAGCCTTTACATTTAATCTGAGGAAAGAAATCCAAGGTTAGGACTGGCGTTTTTTAGTAGTCTGCCTCCGAAAAGTAAGAGCTTTTAAGCCTGCTCTGGGAGAACATATATGGTTCAAACTCGACAGCTACATCTCTGTTAACAGATAAAATGGCCAGAGCCTGCATTCAGGCCCTAAGGACAACCAACATAGCTCACACTGTTGAACTCCAAAACGAGGTTAGTTTCCCCAGTTACTACCTTTCAAGCTGTGCTTGAGAGTTGTCTGGGATCACCCATTGCATAGGCTGGTTGGATTGCATCAAACCAGGCAAAAGCCCACATCAACAGTTCAGCAGCAAGGAAACTCCATAAGAGAGTGCCCCAGTGCTGCTCAGTTTGCAAGTCCTACCAAATCCTGAGTCCTAACTCCTCCTATTCACATCAACTGGTAAAAAGTTTGTATCACAGGAATATTCCCCACAGCTTACAGACACTTCCTAATCACAGTAGGAATATTAAAGTAACACTCTAAGTACCATAAGCAGTGGAGCATTTCGTAACCTTTTGCATATTTAAGTCACTGGATTTTATACCCAGAGTCTTTCTAAAAGGACTGCAGGTTCTCTGCTAAGGCCTGAAACTCTTCTCTTCTCCTGCCCCATTTCAAAAGTGCCACCATCCCTTTATTGCCCGTGAGACCAAGGCATTCACATTGGTTAGCTCTGTTCAGACTACCTTCTACAGCACTAAGGACGGTCCTGATCCCCCAGCTCCATGGCAGCAAAGCTTAAGAGGAAAGCAAATAAATTAGATCCCATGGGCATCAGTGCTGCTGTAGCCACAGCAGCAGAGAGGCCAAGCCACCACACTGGCTGCCTGGCTTGCTCATTGCTCCCCTAATTTCACCAGAGCAGATGCTTCAAGTCCAGCCTGGGCATCACAGCAGGTAGCTCAATGCTGCAGTCATGTGATTCACACAACACAAAGGCTAGGAATACCTAAATCACAAAAAAGGCTTGGAAAATTAAGGTGATGAACAGCAAGGGCAAAAGAAAAGGTCAAATGCTAACATACTATGCATAAAAAGAAGTAAGCAGTGACAAGCCAGAACAAGGCAACTGGAAGACCACCAATAGCAAAGTTTGCAGTTAGGGGTTTCAGCTGTACTTCTGCCCACAGGCTCTGTCTCTGAAACCACTGCACATTTCTGGGTTTTTAACAGGCCAGTTGTATTTTGGTCTATGCATACATGATATTAATGCAGCACACTCATGAATGCACGTTCCAACAGGATGCTCTCAAGAAAAAAACATTCCAAGCAGGTAAACGGAGATAACAGAGGTGTCCCATCCTTAGTCAAAGAACACGCTTTCCTCGGGGATGTTAATATCCTCAGGTCATCAGCAATACTTAATGTTAGTTTTGGTTTGGGTTTACTTTTTTGACAGAGAAATGTTACTTTTTTTTTAACCTGGAATTAAAAAGCCAAGCAAAACAATGAGAAATACCTGACATTTAACATCAGTCCTTTCAAGTCTGAATGCTATTTGACATAGTGAGAGTTAAAATGCAATTGACTTCAACTTGCACAACAGCATACACACCTGAACAGTACTTGAATTTGATTCAGTCTTACTTGCAGCTAAAATATTTTAGGACACAAATTAAAAAGCATCCGGAGAAAGCTATTGATCTGTGGCTAAAGTCAGTACATTGAAAAAAAAGAGTAGGATTATGAACTCTTGGGGTTTTTCTATTTGGGTACTTTTTGGCTCTCTGCTTTCTAGTACCCACATCAATTGGGCTTTGCCCTCTGGTTGGGAACTGGTGATTTGCATTATTGCAAAATGCCTCTTGATGTCGGCACAGAGACATGACATGAAATTTGCCCAGGCAACAGAAAACTCCCTTTGCAAATATATTCTTTTTAATGAGTCAATATGGTTGATAAAACAGGCAAAATCTGCCTCCCTTTTTTGTCCCTGCTCTTTATCTTCTCTTGATGCTCCTAGTAATGTGCCCTACAATAGAGAATTTTTGTACTTCAAAAAGTTAAGGAAAGCAGGTGATGGTGTCACCCTGGCCAGGACTCTGCAGCAGCAGGTGAAGCTGCTCCAGCATCCCTGGCTCTGACCACATTTGCTTAAGATGGACACCACAGACTGTTTCCTGAGGACCTCCACAAATTCTCACATTCAGTGTTACAGAGGCAGGGGATCCGAGGGTTATTCAGACACGTCAGAGAGCTCTGCCAACTAAGAGAAATCAGCAGTGGACTATCAAAATCCAGTCCCATTTCTAGCCCTCTGAACAGTTAAATTTGAAAGGTCTCCAGGAGCAGACTAATGTCCCCTTCCCATCTCTCTGTTCCCTTTTGACAGCTACTTCAGTGTGACACTTATTGCAGTGAGTTTTTGCAGGTGGGCAACCAAATTAATACATCTTAGATTGCTACAGTGCCTCCCACTTTAACGTACACATCCTCCTATCCCACTGTAAGCAAGACAGGTAAACTTAAACCATCACAAGAATTTCCTGTGGCATGGCCCTAAACCTCGCTTGGCCCCTTCTTACCAGTGTGCCATCTGCTGTTTCTGTTCCCTCCCACCTTGCTAATGCTTTATTTCAAAGGCATCTTACAGGAGTACTATCACCTTCCCACACAGATCCGATGGCAGGAATAGAATAGCACAAGGAACACATTTTCAGATGACTGTAACAGCAGCAAAGGAAACACAAGCGGTTGCCTTTCACCACAGCAAGCCTATTGCAAGGGCTGTGCTAGCAGACTTACTGCAGCAGGCGGGATCTGCTGAGAGGAGCCTGTGCACTGAACTGCCTTTCCCATGAGAAAGCTGCACAACCAGAAGTCATGCTACTCACTCCAGCTATCCGACTACAAAAGCAACTTTTGAAATCCACAGGTCATAAACTTTTAATTGGCCAGGGCAGAGTGGCTCAGTAGAAAAAATCCCCCTTTCTCCCTCCCCTCTGGGCAGTGAGCTAAGCAAGACTCTTAAAAACATTTAACTCTTTTTGCTCAAAGTAATATAGAAAACATACCCACACTACAGGTAACCAGGAAGATACTGTTAATAAAAATATGCTGCAAGAGTAGTGTATTAGTGGCACTTCACAGCAATTCTTAACATTTTCAGATGTAGTGTCAAAAGGATGTTTTTGTGTATCTGAACATGCTCTTTGTTAACAGAAACAGAAGAAAGTCACAGCATGTTGCCAAATACCATTTGAACAGAAACAATCCCATAAGAAATACATTTTTTTGCAGTTAACACAAAACTGTAAACTGGATCGGTGTGTGTCTTTCAGCATCAAATTGTTCAGTAATAAATACAACTAAGTCTTAACAGACTATGCAGTAAAAGTTCCCTTAGTGTCCGGTTTTTAGCAGCTGTTGAATGGTCAGGGATGCACAAGGCACACCTCTGCAGATTCCCTACTTTTATTATTGACATACAAAAAAAAAACCTCTGTTCACCACTCAAAAATGTTTATCTGCATAGTAAGAATTTTTCTACTACTATTTACAGAAAGAGCTTTTAGTGCAAAAAACCAGGAAGTGATGATTAGCTGAAGTGCATCGAGCACATCTCGTACAGTTCCACTAATAACTAGTCGGCATCACATCTTGGGCCGCCAGCCATTAATGAACTGTAGTATTTTCTTAACCTGCAATTTGCTTAGCTTAAAGTCTTCTGACAGGATTTCTTCTGTAAGCTGAACCAGCAAATTGCCATCAATCTTCTCTGTAACAAAAAATGATATGACATCTTCTGACAGACCAATAAACCTCAGTGATTTAGACACTTCCTCTATCGAGAGTCCAGAGAGGTCTGTGGGTGGCTGCCAGGGAGAGCCATCCCCACAAGATCTTGGTGCTAACTGGAGGTGGAGGGGAGATGAGAAGGGATAAGACACAGAGAATGTATCCTGCATGCCCTTTTTAACGAGATACTGATCTTCCAAGAGGTCTGGAGAACCAGCTTTTGACTCCTCCTCAGCACCATCTATTTTCAGTGGCAAGGGACATATGTCTGTAACTGCTTTCTCTTCACTTGACTTCGGTGCCCGAGGAGGTAAGGCAGGACAAGAGTGGCTCTGCTTTGCATCGCTGACTCCCAGAGTTTTCTCATTAGTGCAGTCTAGAGAGTAACTTGCTGACTTTGGACAGGTAGAGATGGTGTTTGTGAACTCTGCTGGGGTCAGCGGGGAGTACCCTGCTGGGAGCTCACACCCACTGAAGTCAAAAGTCAAAGGTGCTGGACAGTTTCTCTTTGGCGTACCTGGAGTCTTCTGTCTGGGGTAACTGTAGCTCCTGCTTGGATCAAGCAGAAAATCACTCTTATTGTGGCCCTCAGCAGTTCCTGAAAAATGGTTTGGCCAAGATAACCTCGAAGGCAAAGCTTCAGATGCAGGGCTTCCCAAAGGCATCTTGCTTTCAGGCTCTTTGGATTCGTTTTTCACCATGTTACAAGGGTAGCAGGAAACAGGTGTGCTCTCAGTTGGGTTGATGTTGTCGCTCTCTGTGACATTGCTTAAGGAACAAAGCAGAAAGGATGTCATTAGTATGAAAAAATGTAGCATTTGAATAAATTCATAAATCATCTGACAGAGTCAGAGGGTGGCTGTCACGAGGAAATAATCTTCTTTCCTCCGGCAGAACTTCTCAGATGTGAATTAACAACACATTTGAATAATGCATTGACAGTTCTTTTACTCTTTCTACAAGCCTGACAAGATGCTGATATACCCCAAAGCCTCACGTCTTGGCTTTTCAAGCTCATAAAAAAATAGATGTCTCAATTCAGTTCTGTGTCATCTTCTGAACACTCAGTTTCACTGCTGAATTCCTGGGGGACACCACCATGGAAAAGGAAGAGCCTCACATCTACTAGATGTCCTAATCCTGTATTTTATATTTATATACCACAGACGTGGCATGGAATGTAAAAGCTAACAGGCGTAGGTCAGCACTGCAAGAGACCCAAGCTTGACTGACATAAGAGATGACCGAAAGCCCTTTTGGAACCAACACTTTAATTTGTTATGGCACTGGCATGTGCACAGGGCACAGGATCCTTTCCCACTGCTCACTGATACAAAAACTGCTTTTTGTACCAGCGCACAAGTGCACAGTACAATAACACAGTTAAGTTAATGCTTACTGCCAAAGGGAGAGTTTTACCTGGAAGGGTAAGCAGACTTCACTGCACTCATTCAAGTATCAGGCTTTAAGCTTATCACACAGTAACTTTCTGCATGCCCATATCCTTAAGAAGCAATTATGAGAAACATCTGCTTTTCAAAGGCACTTAAAGTTCCCCTGACCTACTTACAGGTGGTAAACTAAGCTCAGCCCGTCTGAGAGAACTGATGGTTTATAACCTGGTGCTCCTGAGAGACACATGCCAACAAAAGCATGTAATCTGTTATCAAAAGCAAATGCTTGCAGCTTTTATGCCACTTTCTAAAAGAAAGTCTGAAGGGCTGGACTGATCTTTGGAATTCTGGTCAATTAAGCCAGAACACTAGAAAAAGAATTAGCAAATTTATAAAATACATACTTCATACAACAGATGGAAAACAATAGTTGAAAAATTGCTTTAATTGCTCACCTCTCTCTCCTGGAAACTACACAAGAAACTGTCATCATTATGTGAACAGCTTAGGGAAAACTGCTTCAGGAGGGCAGCAGCTTTCAAAAAAACAGCCTAGTTTTGAATGGATTGATACAAAATTAGTTCCCTGTGCCTTGAACTATCAACTGGTCATTTCTGGCTGCTTAAAGGCCAACTGGTTGCATGTAAACAATGAAAAGCATTTTTCACAAGCCAAGCCATTGGGCTGCTCGATTAAGAGAAGACAGCAAGTGAGGCATTGTAAACCACTATCCATACAGAGAAATTAAACTGGTTGATACTGTTTCTGTTCTCTAATTCAGTATCAGAAACGTGAACATTTAACGATTTAGAAGATTAATGGAATTACCGAAAACTGATAAAGTAACATTTTCAAACTGCTTCTTTGCTTGTTCTCCACCAATATTAACTCACTGGCACTCAGTGCCAAAGGGGAAGTTTAGATTGGATAAAAAGAAGTTCTTTACTGTAAGAGTGGTGAGGCACTGGAATGGGCTGCCCAGGGTAGCTGTGAATGCTCCATCACTGGAGGTGTTCAAGCCCAGGCTGGACAGAGCCTTGGGTGGCATGGTTTAGTGTGAGGTGTCCTTGCCCATGGCGGGGGGGTTGAAACTAGATGATCATAAGGTCCTTTCCAACCCTAAATATTCTATGATTCTGTGATGCCAGAGAAACCTCAACAACAGCTGAAGTTAGGCATCAGGCATTTTTAGAGTCAGATAAGGACAAATTGTACTGGCTTGGTGCTTAACATATTGGTTGTAACCTGTCACGATCCAGAAAATAAGATCATTGATAAAAATGACAGGACTTGAGAAGCAAGTTTACCAACAATCTAGTTACTCCACACACTGCCATTTTCTAGCAGCTTTTTCTGCAGCAGTAGGTCAAGTCTACCAAAATGGAGGTATCTGGTCTGGACCCAAGCTGGAGATGAATTTCATGCAAATGTTGAGAAGTTCAAGGCAAATCACATAATTTTTTAGGTTGGAAAAGACCTTTAAGACCATTGAGTCCAACTATTAAACCAGCACTGCCAAGTCCACCACTAAGTCATGTCCCTAAGGCATCACATCTATGCACGCCTTCAGGGATGGGCACTCAACCATTTCCCTGGGAAGACTGCTCCAAAGCATGATGACTCTTTTGCAAATAAATTTTTCCTAATATCCAGTCTAAGCCTCCCTGGAATGAACTTGAAGCCATTTACTCTTTGCTTGCTATCTGAGAGAAGAGAGTGATGTCTGTCTGGCTACAATCCCCTGCATTCCTGAGAAACTTCACTTCTCACTGTTTTCCTGGTTTCTTGGGAAGCAAATATATTCTTAGCCACAAAAAGAGAAAGCATGATTTGGCGGGCCCCAAATGCTGGGAGGTCTTGTGCTCAGCCTCCTGCGGAGTCGACCTTGTCAGAACTACTCAACTGGCTTTCATAAAAACAAATGAGCAGCCTTGATCTAGAGTGATAATTGCCAGATACAAAACACTAAGCTGCAAATGTGCACTATGGTTTAAAAAGACAATTCCAGCATAAATTATTATACCAATTGCATCAAGGCCGAAATTATTTCAGTGGTGCTTCAGATCAATTTGTAATATCCAGACATGTAGTACCTTGTCATTGAAGAGATACCAAAAATAATGGCAACAGGACATTCAAGGCAAAAAGGAGATGAGACTTCAAAAGGTGTATACACTTTCTGAAGCCAAAGGAAGAACACTGCATTGCTTGGCACAGCTATGCAGCTGCCTAATTAAAAATTTACTGTCAACTTTCTGCTAAGCCTGAGTGGATTTTCCAGTTTGTGGGTTAGGTTTGTGCTGAAGTGGGTTTGATCTTGAAGCTGTCTGGCCCCTTTCCGCCACACCTCACTTTGCACTCAGTGGTGTCTGTTGGCCTCTCTGTTCTCCATCACACCCACCCCGTAGGCTCCCACACAGTTGGCACAACACATTTCTGGACTACCACCACCTTTTGTGCCTCCACTTATCACAGCTGGCTGCACTGCATGACTGTAGCACTGAAATCTCACCCCAAAAAGCAGCTGTTCTGGTCTGAAGATTCACACCTTTGAAGAATTATACAGAACTCAACAGGATTTTCAATTTAGACAGCCTATTCCACCTTACAGTGAGATTATTTATAGCAGTATGTGCTAGTGCAGGGCTCTCACAGCTCAAATACATACATGTTGTGCAGTCCCGAAGAGTAGTAGGACAGAGTAGGGCTGGGAGAGCGGGTCTGCTGCCGTGCAGGTTTGGCTGTACGAGGAGGGATAGAAGGACTGGTGGAGGACGGCTTTGAGCTCCTTGGTGGGACAGGAGGAGCATTCAGGAGCCTGCATTCCTCTTTTACCTGTACAAAAGAAGAACATGTAAGTAAGAAGCAAGAAAATCTGGGCAACAACACTGTCAAACAGATGAAACGCATCTGGTTCTGCCTTTGTCTGTGAAAGGAAATCATTAAAAAGGGAGGAGAAAAATGAGGCTAAGGATATACACTTGCAACAGTATGTGGCTGTCATGAAGAAGTCCAAAAGAAGGCATTGCTACCAGTAGAGCTACTAGCAATCTTTTTTAGGGTGCTTCTCAGTAATTTGATATCCACTTATTTAAAAGTGGCAGCAATAAAATGATGTAAAAGAACCTTCCAGTAAGATATAAAATCAGACTGTTCCAGATCCTTTATGTTTGGTAAGGAGCAATTAATTAGGATGAAGCTTCATTAGCATTATTTATTTAGAGGTAATAAACCAAGCTTGTGTAATGAAAAGATCTCAACAGACTTTTGGTGTTTCCTAACTTACTTCACCAGTGATACTCAGCCATCCAGTTCTAGGATAATTCCCAGCCTTCCTCCCCAGGAACAGCAAATGCATCTCCTATTTCCCAGATGCTGGGATTCATGCCTGGAGCTTCAGTCCTTCTGTAGCTGGCAAAGCAGTACAGGATGAGGTTAACTACAAATCATAAAAGCTGAAAGGTGTGGGCAGAAGAGCCTGTTTAAATATTGTACCCAGCCAACAGGTCTAGGACTACTTTTTGCAGCCAGCCAACTTTGCAGCTTAAAGCACATGACTGTAGCACTGCTTATCTGAAATTAAGCTTGGTCTGCCTAAGAAGAAGCAAAACATCAGGGTCCATCCCTACAGAAGAAAATGACAAAAATAATGGAATTCAGATCTTAATCTCATCAGTACATATTTGGAAGAGAAACTTTACTTAGGAGGGCTAGAGGTGAGGAAAGCTACTGAGAACTAGTCTGCCAGGCAGGACTTTTAAGTACTCGCCACCTTTCCCCAGGCAGGAGGAGACCTCTATGTTCTCCTTGTCTGAAACAGTCTTAGATGCACCAGAAAATGGAAACTGTCTTTGTGTTTGGAAGCTATAGTTTATCTTTAAATTTAGCAACACTACAGAACTACAAGTTATCTTAGCAGTTCCGCAACACATAATTAGCAATAAAACTGATTTATTTAAAAACAAAATAAATGTGGAACCTTTTGCAATCCACTTCAGTGCTTTCAAAAAATGCATCAACCCATTTGGCACTTTTGTGAAATGGAAAATTGGGGGCTAGGACATTGTAGGACATTTTTTTCCTAATTCAAAAGAAGTCAAAATTACAGGAAATGCCCAAAAGCACAAAACACTGAAATAAATCTTTGCTGTAAGGGTTCTTATTTGCTCTTTCAAGGAGGAAAAAAAAAAAAGAGGAATAATCAACTTTATTCATGTTTGTTATTGAATTCAAGCATAAAACTCTTCAACCATCTTAGTGCTGTGCCCCAAGGATGCCTAAGGACTTTCAAATCTTTTTCCCCCAGGTCAGACTAGGTAAACTTAATACTGCATGCCATTGAACATATATGCATGGGGTTAGAGAGATCACTCAGGGGAGCTCTTGGAGCACAGCAGACAGTCAAGGGCTTAAAGGGATTCTTTCCTGGGAAGACTGTTGGCAAAAAAAGGTCCTGGCATAACAGACTATGTCAAGCTCCCTTGCTGACCTAGATTGCAGATGAGAACAAGGCCATAAATAATACTGGTTTGCAGTCCCAGTTGGTCCCTGTCACAAGACCACGATTACAGCTGCCAGACACTGCCCTCTGGAAACTCAGCAGAGGGATAAAAAGGAGAGATTTTGCCGATTAAACTGACAAGAGTTAGGGGGAACTTCAGACAGGAGCTGCCCTCACCAGGTCCAAGAGAACAACAATGAAATAGAGAGGAGGGGAAGAGCCATGGTGCGACATGACAATCACCTCGATGGCTGCTGCTCTTAGGAAATACTCTCTCACCCAGAAGCACTGGATGCCATACAGCTGCCAGGCACAGATAAAGTGCATTTGCACTGCATGTCCCAGGACTTTTATTCGCCACAGTCCAAGCTCTCCCACGCTCCAACACTCCTTCCTGTGACCTGGGTACAGTGACCTCTTTCTGATGGTGTGAGGTGCTAAGTTGATTTAAAGACCTCTGCTCCTTTTCCTTGGTGCCACCCCAAGCACCACCAGAACCACGGGACCCTGTCACTCCTGAATCTGGGCATTGTAGTGACAACTTCTGAGGTCATCTGGGTGAAATCCACACACGCTGGCACGACCATGAGTGTAATGCTCCTTGACAACAGGCACCTGAAATTCCAGCACACTCCATCACGGACCTGCCTTAAATCAGTCAGGAAAACAGCCTCTGATTATACACAAATGAGTGGTGGGGGACTGAAGCAATCTCTGCTTTATAGGCCTTAATTCAGAGGTCATTTCCCCCCATCCTTCTGCCTTCAAGCTACTTCAATTTTCTGACAGGCATTTACAAAATACATGTGATATATCAGAATGCTTCACCCTGCCAAAGAATGGCTTCTGAAATACCCAAATGTCTTTTTCCCTCCTGCAAGCAGCTCCTGTACATACATTTTAAATTTAGTGCATGCAAAAGTACAATTGCCAGCCAATCTTTATACAGAAAGGCTATGGAATATCATTCTAGAGGGATGATGACTAAACCGCATGTTCACCAGCCGCTCCTGAGATCTACTTATTCTATAAATACCCTACATGGAAACCATGCAAACATCTTCTTGGCCCCAACCCACTGATGAATTCAGTAGGTCACTGATACTCATTCCAAAGCTGTTCCAGGAAGCCACAAAACTGAGTCTAAATTATAATCATCTATAGAGACATAGGGTTTTTATTCTGTTTTAGGTTTTATGGGCTAATGCCCCCTGCCCACTTCCAAATGGAAGCTAATATCTTTAGCAGTTACATGCTACGTAGCTTGAAAGCAATACTGAAATTGCTGACAGCACTCTCACATTACCTCAGTAATGTAAGACACAGATGACATAACGGTCATTTTTCAAAATGACCTTAAAAGACAACACATGTACCTTCCCCGGACACCACCCTGCTGCCCCCAGATGGGAGTCACTATTCCATGAGGTTTCCTCAAGTGTGAGGGTCCACACTGATGCTGCACTGTTATTCCATAACTCTCCCAGCATCCCATCACCCACTCCTCAGCCATGACATCGAGACACCCTTGCCACAGCCATGACTTAGGGGGCAGCATCCCCCTGCCCAAGGGCTGCCCTCACTCTGCTGTAGGGCAGCCTTCCTCCCTGACCCCCCCTTGCCCTCCTGCCCGTGCCCTGGCACTAGCTCCAGCACTCCTTTGACCCTGCGCTGAAGCAGTTCAGCTCACAGAAATCAGCAGGAAACTAATCATTTTGCAGATCCAGACCTGGCCGCCTGCCCGAGTGCCAGAGCCAGCACAAAAGAGGAGCCAGGACCATGTGGCTGGGAAAGGAGGAGAAGGAGGAGGAGAGTGGGACTAGCCCCACACCAGTTTACATCAGTGTAGGCTGCCAGGGAACCTCATTCCAATATGGTGCTGCTGGGCACCTGGCCAAAGGAGTCTGGACAAAGCAGTAGTGCATACCTGACCTCACAGGCTAGGAAGTGCTCTAGGGTTCCCGCACTTAGACATTATATATAAACACACTTTGCTATGAAGATGCAATGTCTTGACTTTCCTGTCTTTGCTGAAGCTGTTTCAGCTGCTTTTTGGGGAAGGTCTGGCAGCACATAGGGCTGCGGTGATGCATTTTGTGCCTCCACTGGTATTCTCCTCTTATCACCACAACTGCACAGCCTGGCCAAAGGATCCCCACAGCAATACACTGCAGACTAACCCAGAAAACATATACAACTTATTTTTCAATCAAACTGTGACCTGCCTCATGATGGAAAAGCTCTGGCAAACACTGTTGGACCATTAGATGGCAACAAGAAAGGGGTGGCATCACCACGGTTTGCTGCAGTTCAGTCTTAGATGAGTTTCAGTTTACTGTGCAGCCACACTCTTGAAAATACTGTCGGACTTGCTAGTGGAATGATATTTTTTAGATATAAGTTCAGCAAAAAACCTGCAAAACTAATTTATTAAATAATATCCACCAAGATTTACGTGACATAAGAATGCATCATTTAGATTTTGCTAACGGCTCCGAAACACTCTTTCCTGGGGAATTTCTCATTTTTCCTTTCTTTTTTAAAAAATTAATGCTTAGGACCATGTCAAGAGGCCACATAATGAATGGATTTTCCACCCAGTCCACATAAGCTCCTGTTGATAAAACATATTTGCCTTTGTGCCTCTGAAGACTCTGTGACATTTCAGGTTGGAGAAGTGATTTCTCTCATGAGTATTCATTAGAAACCCTAGGACAGGAAACATGGTTTGTTTAAAACTGACTGCCCTAGAAGGGTCATTTATCAACCCTGCAGAATTCCTATTTAAACATATTTTCTGTCAATAAGCAGTACAGAATGATTAGCTAAGGTTTTGATAAAGTTCCCTTGAATACAATGACAATATTCTTCAAAATCAGCCATAAACTCACAATAGAGAAGACAATCTCATTAACAAACACTTCAAATCCATACAAATTCTGGCTGTCCTCATTGTAAGGGCCTGTTAATTGGAGATGCACACAACAAGGTGATCTGAGGTAGTTCCAAGTGGGGTCATGCCCTACACACTTCAGCCACAGAAAATGCGAGAAAACATGGAAGCTGCACAGAGAAACGATGTGGACAGCAAGGGAAGAAAGTGACCTAGCAGTTCTTAGACCTTGTTTGTGTGAGCAAGAAAACCCAATAAATATCACCTGAAAGTATCAGGATTAAGCCACATGATCAATTATATTAAATGTACTTTTAGGACATGACTTACACTTGGAAGGAGACTAGCGGGAGTTGCAAATCTCATGAAGTCTTACCGTTTCCTTGCCCTCCATATCCACACTACCTCCCTCTTCCCCAAGTCTTCACTAAAAAAACTCAATTCCCAAGCAAACTTTTCACCAGCTGAAAACCAGAAAGAAACCAACATAAACAATCCTGACTTACTGCTTCTGATTTGGGAGGCACTGGAGGTGGAGGTAGGGAAACATCTGAAGAGTTTGTGGTTGTTCCAACAGTTGCAGGCACAGGAAGAGATGCGGTACCATACTTTGATCGGAAAGACCCTCTGTAGTTGTCACATTTGTTCTTCTCACTTAGTGAGCGAGTGAGAGGCTGATCACCAGCCTTTCCAGACCCTTGGTCCAACCATAGCTCTTCATAAGGAAGTTCTGGTTTAGCAGGCAGAAACATTGATTCTTCACTAACTTCAGGGAAAAGGTAATCACTGCTACTGTCACCAGATTCCTGGTACTGAAGAGCATCGTGAGAGAACAGGGCCCACTCGTTGCACAAGTCCCTGCAGCCGTGGAGGTTCACCTCACTATTCCCATGCAAGTTGTTTCCATAGACACACACTGAAAGCCGGTGGAAGGACTGCGTAAGCTCATCCCGTGCGTAGCTGAGGGAGTTGGGCACATGGCTGTGCCCCGTGCAGCGGCTCTTCTTTGGGCTCTTGCAGTCTTCGTTCCAGTCAGTTTTCACATCTCGCACGGCACGGGAATACTCATCTATGTCAAACTGTTCCTGGCATATATTAAACCAGTGCTGGATGAGGGATTCGTGCCACAGCTCCCCCTTTACCAGGCTGTCAGGTAGAATAAATTTTGGAAGCGATAAGTGCAACGGAAAATGCATGGGAATAATTTTGTTGCCACGAAGCACACAACAAACCACCACAGTCTTGGTTTGAATGTTGACAAACTTGTACCTGTGCCCTTCACGGATAAAATGCAGGTCATAAGGGTTCCTTGGTGTAGGACTTGGCACAGTCACGTTAACGGGCAGCCTGGTTTTTTCTACTATATTGCGAATCGTGTGCTCACCTTCTTGCATCTGCACCTCCAGCGGGCTGCGGGTGCTGAACTTGCCCTTACACTGGAAGGGGAGACTGATGCTTTCGTTGGTCCTGTGGTTCATGCAGATGAGGCAGGGCATTTTGCCTCTGCCTAGCTTACTAATTGAATTAAGCTTCCCGATTTTTTTGAAGATGGTGTTGAGTCGTGACTTCTCCTTAGAAGATTTTGCATAAAGGATTTCTGCTTGCCCCATTAAAGTGAGCTCGTCCCCGGTACTAAGGGTAATGTTGTAAACTTCAGTGTCTTCATTGCACTCACCTGAAGCCACCTGCAAAGCAACAACAGAAGATCTGGTTTAAGACTTCAAATCATATCAAAGCTATTGAGACTGAACTTACAAGGCTATCTATAGGGAGAAACTGAATTAACTTTATTTGGATAGCTGAGTAGTCAAGCACAAGGTATTTGACCTGAAGCTCGGTCAAGTAACCTTTTTTATTTTTCTGCACATTTCTGCATATTACCAAAGGGGAAACAGCCACATGAAACCGATAGAGACGGCATGAGACCAAACATAGCCAATTTTTAAGGAAAGGACATTCAAATAGTGACTTGTGTCATACAGCTATCACAGAGCACGTCTGGATTCCCTTGGGTATCATTTTGCCCATGCCTTTGTTTTTGCTGTTTGCTAGAACTTATTTGCCAGGCTCTTGAGGGAAGCAAACTTCTTCCCATCTTCAGCTCCCTGAGGAGCAGGAAAGGTGACATCATCATTAGATACGAAGCATATCCTTTTGATGGAATCTCTTCCAGGCTAGGAGAAATGACAGATGACATCTATTCCCTGAAGGACAAGTCTAGATTATTGGTCTATTCCATATGCCTAATTCCCCCTCTGCTTTGCTCTCCTAGTCACAGACTTCCTTCCTCATTTTTTTGATCATAATTCCAATTTAAGAGATTAAACAACATATGCACAGCCATGTGTGTGCTCTTCTAGTATGGAAATGATACTGGAAAGAGGGAGAAAAAAAAAAAGAATGCAAACCAGATGTCCAAGGCTCATTTGTTCCTGAAGTTATTTCCTTAAGACTGGAATAGCTCCTTACAGACAAGACTCCTCTGCTCCATATTTGAGGGATTTAATGTGAAAAGCTCTTTTCAGGCACCTGACAGAACCCACCCTGCTCTTCCTCACCAGCAGATACCTACTCATAAAGGAAGGTACATCAGATAAACACTACTGGCCTGTTATAGACCGTTTCATTTCAAAATATTTAACTTCTGCAATTTCTTCAATAGAAATTGCAAATGAAAATATATGCTGAAATTGTATATCCCTTCCTCACCTTGGCAACCTCTGAAGACTTCATGAAGCTGTTTGAAGTTCAAATTCTGAGCTTCAAACTTGGGTATCATTACAGAAGAGCCATTGCATGAAATCAAGGCTGTAATCTCAATCAGTTAATAATAGAGAAGCACCATGAATAATACTTCCTCTTGTAAGACGTGATCTGCAATTCACCCCTATTTGTGAAGCTGTCATTTACTTCTCCAAGCCCTTCAGAGCAAATGCACAGGCAGCTCAGCACCGCCTTAGCACTACAGTCTCAAGGCTTACAGAGAGGAAGTCATTCAAGCCTGAATTATCTAAACAAACACTAATTGGTCTAATCCAGGAAACTACTAGGATTTATGATGCATAATACTCATTCACAGTTCACACCACTGTCCAGACAGCATTTTGAAACACCACCACATGAAAGGAAAGCACCCTGTGTTTTTGCTGATAACACTGGTGTTACACTCATTGCTGGTTTCTCCTCAAAAGCACCAGAGAGAGCTGCTTTTGAGCTGCAGCCTGCAATGAAGCTCTTAAGGGCTGAGGAAACACAGGGCTCTGTGCATGTACCATTCCATCTTCCTTTCTCATTCTGAGAGCACTTGTACTGCCATAGCACCATTTTCTAGCACAGAAAAGTCCCCACAAATTGCTTCCTTGGAAAATGCCAGCTACACTGTCAGACATTTTAACTTGTGACAGTACAAGTTCCTGCTTCCTGCAGGACACTGACTGGAGCAAGGGAGGTGTCAGAACCTACGGCTATGGGAGCTCCTGCTTAGCCAACTTGCAATTCCCTGATGGCTCACAAACAAACAAGGCACTGTAGAAGAAAACGGAGGGTCAGATGTGAAGCCACAGAGGAAACTACCAGGCTGAGCTTCAAAACGTGGGTCTTGCAAAGCAGCTGCTTATTGATAGCATCCATTTCAATCGACCTATTTTCTATTTGAAAATGGATATTTAAATTCAACAGGCATGTTCAAAGATAAAATAATTCTCAATTAAAAATTCTGAAAAACAAGCTTTTTTTTTTTTTTAATAATATAGTCACAGATAATAACAAGTAAAATAAAGCTGAATTTTACTGTGCCAGAACAAAAGAAAAATCATGACACGTTTCTAATTTGGCACTGAGAAAAATACTTGTTCAGAAGGAAGAATGCTGAAAAAAATATAAGATATCAGCTGCTGTCCAAAATTGCAATAAAAAAAGTGAAAAAACTTAAATGAAAAGTCTAAGACTGCACTTTTATCCCTATTCACTAAATGCTGCTATGGTGATGTTAAGGCTGCTGGTACATCTCAGCAGGCTAAGTATGTCTCCAAATTTAAGTCCTAAAAGTCAAGCAAGCTAACTCCTCTCTTCTTGTGTTAGGTTATTCATTCACCACATGCTGATTAACATCATAAATCATACATGGTAGATAAATATGTGTTCAAGGATATTAGCAACAAATATGTATCATACATATATATATATGTATCTCAGTATATATGGTACCGTACTTAGCAATCCACAGATACCTCTAAGATTTTGTTTCTCAGGTTATATAGTTAAACAATCTTTACTTTGTTCTTGTAACAAAGACCTATGAAAATCAAACTTGCTCTGTCCTGTTCATTCAAACATTTCACTTTATCAGTGGCCACGAAACTTAAAAAACATCAACAAGGGACCATGGACATTAGCACAGGGGATCAGATCAGGCTTGCAGAATCCTCCGTGTTGGAAATGAATCACCCAGTCCAACCCGCTCTTCAAAGAGGGCGTAGTTATGGCAGGCTGCTCATGGCCCTGTCCAGTTAAATTTTCAGTTTCTCCAAAGATGGAGAACCTTTATTTTCTCTGGGCAACCTCCTCCTGCATTCATCTACCCCTGCCTTAGGTTTTGGGCTTATTTACTTTTTTTCTTGAGCAGAATCCTCAAGTTCCAGCTTGTGCCTTTTGTCTCTTGTCCTCCCACAGGGCAGATGAGTAAGCCTGTCTTCTTCATACCCTCCCTTTAAGTAGGTATCTTCCCTCAACCCTCACAAGGCTGGATGAACCCAGACATCCCTGCCTCTCCTTACACATATTTTGCTGCAGTCCCCTGACCATCTTCATATACTGGACTTGCTCCCACATGTGAATGTCTCCCTCATATCAGGAGGTTATTGGAAAAACGCCATTTCCAAAACTGGAAGCAATACCCCCAACTGTAGTATTATAAGTGCTAATGGGGAATAATCATAGTCCTTGACTTGCAGGGTGCACTCCTATTTATACAGCCCAATATGCTATTGGCCACTTTGTTACACCACCAGTGTTGCCTGGTAGCCCTCAGAGATTTTCCACACAGTCACTTTCAGCCTGTTGCAGAGCTTATGGCATCTCAAACGCTGCCCTTTGCACTCGCTTTTGGTGAAGGGCCCCCATCAGTCTAGGAATCAGCCAAGCACTGCAGCTCTTTAGAACAGATTTGATTAATGCCATATAGTACACTTAAAGAAAACATGAGCTACGAGAAAGTGCTTATCATAAATTATTCATAAAAGGTAGAATGGGTAACATCACACCAGACTCTGCTGCCTCTATCTTCCATGATCCCAGCACAGACCCAGCAGTGCACCTTCAAGCACCCCATGTTCCTTCACACCCCTACTGGGAATATGCCCCATGCACCCTCTGCCTGTTCCTATGCCATCACTGGCAGGGTGTAGCAGAGCCCTATGTTATTTCAGACACTTGGACCTCCTACTGGCATGTCCCAGCCCACACACGGCACAGAGGATCACTGGTATATATGACAGAAAAGACAGCAGCACACTATCAGAATGGCAGAATTAAGGTAGTCCAGAAAATAGGCTGATGCAGAAATTGCCACCAAAAAATATGTGGTTAACTGTTGGTATCTCCTCGTAATTCTGGAGAATGGGTAATGCTACAGAAGCCAGAGAGCACTTGTGAAACCCTCACTCAGCTGCATGACATACCTGGGAGGGCTGACTGCATTCCCAGTGTGGCTCTGCTCTGCTCCACACATTCAGCTCACTCCCTGCCTCCTCCTTTGCCTACATCCAAGCAATGCTGTTGCCTCCTTTAGGACTTTTGCCAGGTTCAGTTTCCAGCCTTCACACGTGAAGACCCTGCAGCTGGTAGGAAGCTGAGACTAGCTGAAGAAACAAGGTGAAGGAAGGCAGGACTACACATTCTCCACAAACACCTGCATAGTGGGATTGTGCCCTCATATCTCATTTGTGTGAGTGTGTGCCCTCCTCACATCTTTTTAAAACAGGAATTTTTTGCTGGGTAATTACAGTGCAGTAACTCGCTGCAGTAACCACCATAATGCCAATAAGATCACAGCCCTGCAGGTGTGCACGTCTCTGTCTCCTCTTGTTTACTCCCCATGCTATGTGCATTTGCACAGAGGCATGTAAGCTGGGCTCCCACAGAAGCCAACTTAGTGGCTGGAGTGCCAGGAATTCATTCCTTTGTGTTGCTCTTCAGGTGCTCTCCTGCTGACCTGTGATTCCCCTCAAGGTTCTGGGCATCTATTGCTGACACTATCATCAAAACTAGTCTCACTGCCTCCTGCAGCTCAGCCACTCTCTAGGAGGTCCTCTGCCTGGGCACACCTTTGCAGGCAGCTCTGCTGTCTGTCCCTGCCCCATTCCAGCACCTCACCACCCTTACAGTAAAGAATTTCTTCCTTATATCCAGGCTGAACTTCCCCTGCTTAAGATTGAACCTGTTACTCCTTGTCCTATCACTACAGTCCCTCAATGAAGAATCCTTCCCCAGCATCCCTATAGGCTCCCTTCAGATACTGGAAGGCTGCTATGAGGTCTCTGATTTGCAAGTTACTGCACATGGTTCGGACTATTAAAGCCAAGGGACTAATCAAACCACTGGATATAAAACACAATTTTTTTCAGGTCACAAAAAATGGATAAAGATTTTTAAAAAATAGAAAGAAAGGTCTTCATACACACACAAAAAAGCAGTTTTATTCAAGGAATTTGACAAAATTCAGTGAGACAGTCTCCTAGTTCTCTATTATAAAACATCTATCCCCCAAGACAGAGAACCAGCTCATGAAGTACAACTCTTAATGTCAGTATACACTCATTTCCCTTTCAGCTGAGAGGGACTTTGCCCTGATTGCTGCATTAAAAGCTGACTTCAATGCTGCTTAATGAGAGGAAAGTTGCTACTGTAGTTTAAAAATGCCAGGGTAGGTGACAACCTTCTGTATATGTGCTTTTTGGAAACTCAGGGTGAGTTTACCAGAGCAAACAGAATTACAATCAAGTCAGGAAGTCAATTTTCCTTCACTATACTGCATTAAGAAGTGCCAAAAAGGAAAAAGAAAAGTTTTCACTATAGATTTATTTCTGCCAAAATGCACACTGTATGGACCAACACAGATAAACCATTGTGAAAAGAGGTTTACCTTAAAAAAACAGACAAATGAGGTATCACAAGTTCAGACCAGCCACACAATGTCTTCGATAGAAAGAAAAGAAACATTATAGGGCTAATTAACTAACCCACCTCTCCATCCTGGAAAAGCTCTGCAAATGGCTTCACAGCCTCTCCAGCGAGACTGAGTGATATCTTCAGGACAAAAATTATATCCCCAGCACAACAAATGATACCCCAGAAGATCTGAAGAGCCCTGAAACACTAAGTGGCTTGTTTTTCAGAGTACAGGACCTCATGACTTTGTTGGGGTTCAATCTACACAACACTGCTGTTTTTTAAGACAACATTTTGTGAATTGTCCTTGGCATGATGTGGGGGTTTTGTTCCCGGCTTTCTTTTGAAGTCTTAATGCAAATAGCTTCCTGGGTATTTGTAGAGACTGCCATCTGTATGGGACAAGAGCAGTTGACTGCAGAAATCCATCTAACCTCAACAAAACAGAACAAAAAATAACCCAGCTTTCCTCCTCCTTCCCAACCTAAAGAGGGCCTACAGGAAATCTGGAGATGGACTTTTTATAAGAGTACTGATAGGACAAGGGTGAATGGCTCTAAACTGAAAGAGGGTAGATTTAGATTAGATACTAGGAATAAATTCTTCACTATGAGGATGGTGAGGCACTGGCAAAGGTTGCCCAGAGAAGCTGCAGCTGTCCCATCCCTGGTACTGTTGAAGGCCAGGCTGGACAGGACTTTGAGCAACCTGGTCTAGTGCAAGGTGTCTCTGTCCATGGCACAGGTTTGGCACTGGATAATCTTTAAGGTCCCTTCCAACCCAAACCATTCTGTGATCCTATGATGAAACCCTAGGGGAAGGAAGGAAGGGAGACCCATCTCACCTTCCCAGGATAAGGTGGTTTATTTTTCCCTTTAGCAACTAACACACAAAGTAAAAATAAAGTATCCCCCTTGGAAAAGATCCCATGACCCATCGCAGCAAGAAGGCAGATCACTGAACAACAGCACTACCTGTAAAATCCTACCAGAGCAGCAAAGGATTTACACCGGGGAGCAAGGTTTGCACCAAGCTGAACAATAACTGCAGCATATTGGCACAAGCAGGTAGAACTTAACGAGCACAGACAAAACCATGCAGCGAACGCCTGTCTGATGGCACCCAGTAACTCTACAAGCTCTTTCTTCAAAATATACCCATGAAAATGGAACAAGAAAGAATTCCCAGACTTCAGAGTTACTCCTCATTTAAAATGCTTCATCAGATATTTCAGGCTACTTTTTTCTTTTTATATCAGATTAGCTACCTTCTGATATTCTCTTCTGAATTTAAATGGCCGTGCTGCATTGGGCAGAAATCAACTTACTTAGTATTCCACCCTTTGCTCTTATCAGTTTGACAGGATCTCCCCTATATTAAAATTTCAGTGTACATAATTCTCTTGCATGTAAAGGCTTCTTAAACACTTTAATAAATCCTGTTAAGTTCATTTATTTTTTGGAAGATGATAACCTTGGAATACACTTCTATGAAACTGGAAAAACTGCCAAGAGAAACACTGCCAAGATAACTGTGTAACTAGGTTTAACCTGAATTATTATTACTGTTATTTACATGCATTATTACTGCTATTATTAAGGAGTATCACTATAATACCATCTAAAAATGGATTTGATATGTAACAGTGAGCTGTGCTTATTTCTCAGTTTGCTAAATATAACAAAGAACATTCGTATTAAACTCAAGATACAACATTTACATTTAAATAAGCCTGCAGACAAATACTTTTCTCCCTATAAAGTCAAAGCTACATATCTTACTGTTCCACTCGCCTCATTTAGCCATTGATCAATTGAGAAATAATGGCACAGCACTGGATAAGGCTAGCAGTCCCAAGGTAAGACTGATTTTCCTGGGTTGAAATGAAGTTTTCTTGTTGCCTTGAGTTGCCCAGCTATTTCCTCAACACGGTAAAGTGTTCCAACTTTCTCATGTAGCCTTCATTCATGAAAAGCTGTTTTATAGGTTCTGGTTAATGGAGAGTATAAATGAAAACAATGTATTGTCTAGAACGGCACAAGTCTGTGTCACCGAATGAATTAACTGATAAGCTTTCACACAGCAGTCTTCAATCTTGTTACAGACCTATAAAAACTGCGGACTGGCAGTGCAAGTGAAAAAAAGACATTAAAAGGTTGTTATACAAAGCCCACCTCGCTACACATGGGACCAGGAAACTAGACCAGTTTTGCACCAGCAATATTAACCAGTTTCCCATGTAAGGTACACAGTGTGGATCTGTGCCACTACATCCCAGCTCTTCTACCAGTCTTAGGTGGTGCATCAACTAAAGCAAACCAGACAAGCTCAAAGACCACTCTACTCTTTTGGCAGCGCTGACCTACGTTGTGTAGTGTCACATATCACAGGCAAGATAAGGAAGAATAAGTTCTGTCTTCATTGTTTCATGTCACTGCAGCATGTTTGGTGACAGCAAACTCTTTTACACTCATGGGACTGCTGACCTTTTGACAAACCCAAGAGGTGTGCACATGCAAACACACATACACATGCACACAGAGAATAAGTGTGTCTTTTGTGCTTTGTTTTTTTCTTTTTGTTTTACTCACAATGCTATTTAGCTGCAGTAATTTCAAGACAAGCAGCCCCATCATTTCACCCTGTGTGCTCTCTGAGAATAAAGCTTTCTGGACAGGGATTTGAGCAGCTGCTGCTTAGCAGAGAATAAAATTCACATTGCTGAAGGGGGATGAGTAAGGGGGCAACAAACAACATTTGTTTAAAATCTGGCAGGAGCATTCTAATTAGATGAATTATTGGATGGATCATCAGCACTGCTCCCCAAAGTGCCATAGCACAGGAGAGCCCTTGGAGGACATGTTGATTTAAGATGGCAAAAAGAATCCCAAAGAGCACCATCGCTGAATGCAGAACACTAAAGGCTAGTTTGTGTCTCAAAAATCACACTTCCCACACAGCACCATTGCTCGCTTGCCATGTATATAAAGTTTGTAACAGTTAATCATTTAGACAGGAATAAATATTTATTCAGGGACTACCTTAACGTTGAATGTTATTTCCTCCATGACGTAAACTCGTTCAGGAAATGCTTTAGCCACCTCCTCCACACTGTTAAAATACTGCACTGGCTCCTTAATATCTCGGTCTTGTTCCAGCAGCTTAAACTGCCCTGAAAACAGATGATAAACAGAAGAGTTGTAAGATATTTATATTGGACAACTGTCACTGTGGCAACTGCTGGCTCAACTTCTTCACCATTTTGCCCAGTCAATTTTTCCAGTTAGTAGCAGCCAAAGCAGAAGACGGAAGATTGCAGAGAGCCTCCTAAGCCTGCCACGAAAGGCACCCCATTTCACCAGGTCAGAATGAAAAGCATGCGCCAAAGCTGAAGTTCAGTTAAAAAAGATCCTTTTATCACATGCTCTCTAGAAATAGTAAATAACTATGGAGGCATTTTTGTGTACTTAATTCAGTGTATTAGTATTTGTACAGATAGCAGTTTCTGGTCCTTACTATTAGAAGTTTTACAGAAAGAAAAAAAACATTATTATGTAGCCCTGAAAGAACAAACGTAAGGTTTTTGCTTTGTTTTTAGCATCACCAAGTAGCTGTTAAAAAATGCTAGGCTAAAGCCCTTTTCCTCCTAGGCTTCCCCAAGAGTGGAACAGCATTTAATTTTCCTTAACCATAAATGAAGTCATTCCAGAACTTCAGCTAACATAAGAAATTAAAGCATATGCATTTAAAACCCTTTTGAAAGTGGCCACCTTCAGGAGAGCATTAGAAAGAAGTATTTCTTACTGACACTATTTCCTCCCAGCATGAAAGCTGAAATTTCCTAGGCCTTGTAAAAGGCAAGAACTAACGCGGAGGCAGCTGCCCCAGGCAGACCTGCCAAGGACAGCCAGGCTCATCAATCGCTTCTGTGAGCTATGAACACAAAGTTCAAAAGCTTTCTGTTATAAATACAGTGATAATGAAAGCTTAGATGGACACACTTGCTGCTTGTATGACTTAAAATGTGTGGAGTGACCTCTCCAGATTTAGAAACATTGTAAGTTAAAGGCTGGTCTCAGCAACAGAACAGCACAGCAAGACTCGATGTAAGAAACAACTGCAAAAACCAGGGAAAAGGCTGAGTAAAATCAATGATTAGTGGTTCTACTGTAAATCATATTTTAAAATTAGCAATGCATGCAGCCACTGAATTCTTGCTCCCAAACACTGCTCAACTTCATTACAACACATGCAGCACATCAGGATGTCAGCCACCTACAGAAATATTTTCTCACTCCTTCAGCATTTTTGTGCACAACACCCTGCTGCCCCTATACATCCCATTAGCCTTGAGACATTTGTGACATATTTGGGGAATTCACCCACACTGAACTTCTCTGGGCCACCTGGCAGCAGAGGAGGAAATGAATGCAAGCTCAGCAAGCCCTGATGCTCCATAGGAAAGACTTGTCCTGCCACCCTTGCAGGTGTGCGTACACACTTGTACACACATGCACACACCAAGAGAGGTGGAGAACAAGAGGCTCAGCTCCTCCACTTAACCACAGCATCCTGATGACAGAGGCACAACCTTTTAATCAGTATGCTCGAGTACCGTGGTTGTAAGCCTAAATATCAACCTTCAAGACTGAAGACTTCCTTTTATTCCCTTCCATACATTTTGCCTTTCTAAAGTGACCACAGTAACTTTGAAGTATTAACACCAGAGCAAACAAAGATGCTGGTATTTTCCACTGCAAGACTGCATTTTGCAAATGCTGAGCAACCTTCACCACATTTCAAACACCAGTTGCCTTGGAGTTTTCCTACCTTTGTGTCTGCTGAAGGACGTGCTATTATTTGAAGCTTAGCCAAGACAATTCATGTACTTTGAAGACCAACACTGGGGCAGAAGTAGCAGCACCTTTGTCTGACCTGCTGAGGCCATTCCTGCAGCATGTTACAGCAACGGAGTTGACTGCAGGATGTCTTCTCCAGCATTCTGCCTTTGACAGGAGTAAGCAGCAGCCACATAAAGAGGACTTTAAGCACAATTAACAATAGCAGCCAGAGTCTCCACACCTCTATGAAGAACTCATGGCTCAAGGATGTCCAGAGCAGGAAAGAGGTATCTTTGGGCTTAGCAGCTCCAGAGGTTTTTCTTCCTGGCACATTTACTTAATTGCTTACTGAATGTAACTGAAACTCTGGACACATACCCTCAATCTTGAAAAAAATCTAGCAACTTCTTCCACAGACTTTCATTACCTACAGGATTCAGAGTAGAAATTGTAGGAGTGACAAAGCTACACCTAGCAGACACTGTGGGTAGCAGCAGGAAGCACAACAGTAGGCAAATACTTGGAAAAATGCTTCACATACTCAATAGAAGCATTTCAGTACCCTAAAGCTGAATTCTTCAGCCTGTCCACTCTGAGCCTTTTTGGTACAAAGCAATAAGAGGGACCAGGCAGTGGCACCTCTGGGCTCAGGGAACCAGGGAGGTGCTCAGTTAACTTACACTGGAAAGCATTTGTGATTGATGTCTGAGGCACACACAAGGAATGAAGAGAAAACTGTGCTTTTTAATTCCCATCCCACCATGCAGACCACGTAAATCCTGGTTTCAGGATTTCCTCATCGGCCATAGCCTAGCCAAGAGGATGCATTCCTCAGCTCCGCAGGTCCTTTCCCCTGCAGGCATCCCACTTTCCTGCAAAGGAAATTCAGGAGTGGAGGGGAGCCGAGTGAAGTCAGACCTCCTCCTACATAAAGTCAGGATGTGCCAAGACACCATGAAGCAGCGGGAATTAAGCTGCATCAGGGAGCATCTGACAGCACATTAAGACTACTACTCTGTAATGCAGAGTCAACGACTGTATTTCACAGATAATCACTAAGGGCAAAATGTTCTTAAATTTTAAAGAAGTTATCACACACTGTTTGTTCACCATGGGCTGACCTGAGGTTGTTACTCTCTCCTGCTTACTTCTCAATTTGCTGTCCTCTTTGACTACCAACACAGCCACCTGGGTACAGCCCTAACTGATTGCCCAGTTTGGGATCCAGCAGTCTGATTTGCAGGATTCCCAGCTGTGGCTTACTATTTGAGGCCAGCTGTGATTACAATTTATAATGGCATTTCATACTCTCAGTTCCCTGAAGAAAAAAACCTCAAACCACAGCAAGTTTGAGTCACGCCAGACAGACTTAAGTCCAGCGGAGTTACTTTTGATTTAACACTCTCCCCTATTGTCAGAATGTACAGAATGGAGTTCAATAGGAAACTGCATGGAAGCTACATAGTGTTGGTTTTTTTTTTGCAACTGAGAGATACCGCAATGATAAAATTTAACCAGTTCAAACAGAAACTGAGAACTCTCCCTCCAGAGCAGGAATTGAGTTGGGCACTGTAACAAAGCATGAATTCACATGAACGAGGAAGGAAAACAACATACTGAATAATATCACATTATATGGACAACACTCATCCAGCACTTTGAATGAGACAGTGGTCTTTAATTCTAGGTTCTCTAGTTACCCTGTTTAGAAGTGTACTACTCTCTTACTGTGACTGTTATGTCTTTAACAATAGATAGTCCAGTCTGGTGGCAAGAAAAGGCCAGTTACCCATTACAACCCAAACCTGTACAAAAAAGTCCCACGTTTCTCAGCACCAAACACATGCTTTAGGCTGTGTCTGTAGGGAGCAGGGTCTGCTATCTATTGTAGAATTAGTTATGTTCTTGTAAAAAACAATAAGTCAGTTGGAGCTTTGCTTCAGTACAAAGACACGCTCAGAACTATCTATGTCGCTATCTGTGCCATCCTCCCCTTCCTTCAGCTGAGCTGCGCAAACACAAAGCTGTCTGTGCCTTCTCTGCTAATAAGCAGCAGTTCATGAGGAGGTTGACTACAGAGGAGTACACACAGATCCCAAAGCATATAATAGAAGGGCAGCATTAATCTCCTCCTGTTACGAAATCAAGAAGTATGCTGTGCTTGGAAGCTGTCAGGGATAGATGTTAAAATGCTTCTGCTTTGGAAAAGATGGCTTATAACTCGAGATATTCTATAGACTTTTAAAAAGAATTATTTCCTAATTGAAAAAGGCACTTTTTTATTGGAAGGAGAGAAAAAAGGGCTGAAGAGGGCCTGCAATACACATTTGAGCCAGATGTCAAGTAACTAACTAATAGGGAGGAAGGAGACAATTTCTTACTATGTTTCTCCCCAGTCTCTGTTCAAGCTGTCATTAAAAAAAAGACAGCATGACCGAAATAAAAGTTAAATGGACATAAATCTGGCTTGACTGCAAGCTAAAGTGGGATTTTATTACATTTTGCAAGAGGCAAAGTCTCATCGTGAGACTTCACAAAACTGACAGCAAGCTAAACAAGTCATAAGGCAATTTTGACTGCGTGTTAATTGAGAATTTAACAAAAATTTAAAGAAAATGTAAAGCTAAAACTACACTTCCATAGTAGTTCACCCTTCTCTCTTACTGGCACAAAAAGAATAATGAAATGCTGCCCCACTAAATCAGTGCAGGCTCAGAAAGATCAAAAATCTGTAATGCCTACATGGTCCACTGGGCAGGTGTAGTTACTTCCTTGCAACCAAGTACTATGGAGTGATGAACAAGCTCTATATTTCTTTATCTTTCAGTTTGGTCTCTGGCAGGCACAGTATTGGAACAGTTTCAATCTACTATATATTATCTCTGCAGATTATGAATTCTTATTTCTCTGTGAAGGTATTTACAGCAAGGACAGTAAATCCAGTACTGCTGGAAATGAATCCAGAAAGATAAAAAGGCAGGGAAAGACCTAAACCAGGGCTTATCTTCCAGTTTATAGACATTTATTAAAACTCAGCAGTAGCAGCAAGATCAGTCCATCTTCCTTACAGCCAGAAGCTGGCCCTGTAACGTCTGTGAACAGGGGCATTAAACAATTCCTTCTGTCCAAGCCTTCAGGTTGCTTCGGCTGCCGCCACTGCTTAGGTCCTTGCAAGCTTATGTATGTTCGCAACTCTAACCACCTCACACAGGTTATTTCTGTAATGTAGGATCCCCTGTTTTTTTTTGCAGCGATTTACTTCTTACCACCAAACAGTCCAGCCATTTCCAACAGTCCAATGAATGCTTCCAAGATAGAAACATTCATTTGGCATTGCACCCGTCCTGCAACTAGACCAAGGGAATCCTTACCAATGGAAGCACATACATGCTTATATACCAAACAGAAAAGATGAAGAAAAATTCTGTAAAAGAAAAGTGGCTGCATGTCATCAGTACAAAACATGGAAGGCCACTGAAACATCTGCACAACAGTGCATCTGTTACCTCTCCAAGGAGGCAGGAGTTGTATTTGTCTTTCAGCAGCTTTGATTATTTAGTAAGTCTCACATCTCTCTATGCAAGACTGTATGCAAAGCCCAGCACTTCCCAAGAATGTGCAGATGGCACAGCAGGGTAGCAAAAGTACTACAGAGGTTTATGTTTCATCTTATTTGTTGAATGTTGACTGCATTTCAGTGTTTCAACGAACAGCAGAGCTAACTAAAAAAGCAAATGCTCTCTACCTGCCAGAATAACACTGCTTTGGGAAAAGACAAATTTTGTCTACACTTTTCAGCATTTCTGTACATCAAGCTGAGAAGAAATAACCTTGTTTACCTCCCCAAAAAGGCAGAGTTGAAAAGCATAAGCTTAAAGCATAAATAAGATGTAATAATAAAGAGCACAGATGTGGCTCACTGCATATCAGAAAAATGTGGTTGCATGAACTGGAAAGTACACTTCATCATGCCCAGTTCTTCCATGGACCTGTATAGTCTTCAGCTGACTGTGTACACAACTGCCCTCAATAACTGATTATAGAAATGAATTGTCTCAGTGCGGGGCAATGGAAGGAAACCTCATTTTATGGTCTCACCACACCATCAGCTGGATCATATAGTAGAGCTATTTCACCCCTACTTAGAAAAGACATTCAGTCAAGAGAGAGCACAGCAAACCAAAGACTCTAAAATAACAGATTAAGATGCAATCCTAACAAGCTCACCAACATGTATTTAAAATTAAAAAAAAAAACGAAAAACACTGCATTTTTTTATTTAAATTGACACTTGCCAATATGTCATTTCACTGAACCTACATCTGGTATTTTGTTGTTGTAAGAAGCGCTGTCATAGTAGTGGCTGTAGCTGCCCTGAAAAAAGTTAGAATAAAAAAAAAGAAGCCATCTCATCTCGGGTACAGCTAATAAATGACTGGAGCCAAGTTGTAAAGTTAATATTGCAGCTGTTTTGGGGACCTATCACTAAGTAAATGTGAAAAGGTTGGGTAGACATGCAGAAATAATGACGAGTGGGAAATAAATGCCTTGATTCAGTTTTGTCATCTTCCAGCTTGATGAAACTTAAATCTGTTCCCAGCTCTCCAGAAGAGAGGGAAGTGTCTGCATGCTCAGGTCCTCTGGAGTTGCCAGGCTTCCATGACACAGGGGACTGTACAGGGGGAAAAAAGACTCATCGCAGCTATAAATGTAATTACAGAACCATTTTTAGCAGCAGGGACAGACAGTAGTCTGCAAATGAACTAGCGCAGACAGGCTCCCAGCCCTACTGTTCACAGACAGGACACTTGCTCTGTTACCTCAGGATTTCTTGTTGAAGGAGCTACTGATTTCACCTCAGCTTGGGACCCAGCAGCAAACTAACACGGGTACAGTGCTATAAGCTCATCCCCTCAATCAAATAAAGAGTAAGACAACGTAGCAGTACAAGTTCAGCCTTATCTGCCACACTGGTGTCTTCTACGAGCTTTGTGAAAAAAAGTTTTGGGGGGCAGAGAGGGAAGTGTTATTCATAGCAATTTCTGTGTTTATTTTTATATTGTATCCTACTGAAAGAATAGAGGAAATAATAAAAGGGTAGAGAATACAGCAGGAAAATACACAACAGAAGTACACAGCCTCCAAAGGATAATGACAGGGTCACAAACCAGAATCTTATTGTAATCACCATGAAATAGCTATTAAACAGACTTTGAAATACTGCTTCAGGTTTTGAAGAGCTGCCTGTCAGTACTTCTTGAGGGGAGGGAAAGGGGTGAAGAGGACCTCTTTTGTCCCCACTGTACCAAATCTTCTGGAAATTTTAGGAATGTATTAAAAAAAACCCAACAGATGAAACATGAACTAGCGACATATCTAAGTAAACATAATACAAGTAGAACTCATCAAGTGTACTGGAGCTAAACTTATGGCACTGCAAAACAGAGGGCAAGGCACAAAGACACATTCAGTCAGCAGAGACTGTGCAACATTTCATGGGGAAGGAGCCCTTCAGAATGAATAGTTCTACTTCTCGGAAGTATTATGACGATTTTGAAGCCTTAAATGCCTTTATTCCTCTCTGTGTTATGTCTGCGGTACAAACACCCATTCAACCAAGAGAGAATGAGTCAGGCATCACAACCTGGTAAGACATGTTTAAGCAGTGCAACAGCATGCTGACACATCACCTGTGCATATGCATAGGTACCATTCAGGAGATCAAGGAAGGGAATCCAACCAAGTTTCCCACACAGCAATGCAATGCTTGCTAATCAAAACCTCTAATCCTATGCTGGCAGAGCAAAGGGGATGGTACAGACTAGTGTTCTCTTTTCTCTTACCTTTCTTTTGACTCTGAAGCTGCATAGCAAAAAAAAAAAAATTCAGTTCTGTCGGCAGCATAACAAAGAAAAATCAATTCAAATTGTGACTGATGATAGCTTAAAGCAGATTTAACTTACATATATTGCATGAGAGGGAATTTTAGGTTACAGATGATGTAAAAAGACAGACAGGGAAAACAAGCCTAACCTCTAACCTTTGTTTCATAAGTTATTATCATCACAAATACAAGATTACCACAATGAAATGTTCCATTTTACAAGGTCACATGTTTGAGTGTCTGGACAGTAATTTAACTAGGTTTAACTTACTCACTGGGTTATCATTCATCTAACTTGTAATTAACACCATTCTATTCCTTTCCCATGGTCTGCCAACAGACACCAAGAATATTCCAGAGGCGGCATGTTAGTTCACATACTTAAGTGACCACGCAGAGGACTGATGACTACTACACTGCCTGACTTTCCTAATTACTATTAACAAAAGTTGTTGCTAGGTTCCTGTTGAATAGTAAGAGTACAAAGACATGCACATGAAGATGGCATGTTCTCTTGTGAGTATCAGAGCTTATCCAGGTTGCAGCACAAGCAGTCATCAACAGAATGGGCCCAACTAAGCCAACCCAAAGCCTGCATAAAATAGTGTTGAGATAACTATGTCAAACAGCAGCTGCCCAACAACAAAAGCTTTTCCTTATGTGACTCCCAGCACCGTTCCCTTGGTACTCACTTAGCGGATACCCACTTAGACCTCAGTTAATGAAAATGGCTGTCACTGAAAGCTTACAGATCTGACCTACTACATCAGCATCCAGGATCCTTGTAAGCATATCTGCTGGAATTTCTCGCAACAAAAAGGAATATTTGATAATATGGTAAAGCCAACTTAATCCACACTTAACAGAAGCCTTTAGCAAGAACTGCTGTCCTCTATATGAACAGCTGGAAGAGAAAATTAGGTAGAACCAAAGGTGGAAAAGTACATGGTTACAGTTCTTACTGTACTTTGAATCCCTTGTTTTTACTGTTTCATTTATATATGAACACTGATTCAGGGCTAAAAATGAATCTTAAGGAGAAGAAACCCAGTTTAGATACATCAATGCAAAATGAACATCAAACCTTCAGCTGGATGGCAGACAAGTCTAACAGCATCTTACATTGTTCTGCCAAGTTAGATTTTCCTATTCTAGTGAAAGACATCACATACATTTAAAATTAAGAAGCAGCACAGGCTTAATCTGCCTTTAGATCTGTTCTTAACTAGGTGATCTCCTCCCAAGTCATCAGTATACACTCATCCCAAGACATACATACATTAAAAGAACAGAGTTGTTTACAATAGATTAACATTTAATTAAAGCACAGATGAAGTTGAAATGAGAGTAACAGAATAAACTCCTGGTTAGCATTTGAAATTAATATTTCTAGTGTTAAGCAGACTTAAACAGACCCTATTAGAATATCTGTTAAAGGTTAGCCAAGCATGCTCGGATTTTTAATATCACAGCTGCATCAAAAAATTCTGCCTTTACACCATGGATTCCCTCACTTCATTAACACTGATTTCAGTAGAATTATGAATGTGTAAGACTTCCTCTTTGATGCAGAAAGAGCAAAATCCTTTTTATTTTTAATCAAAACAAAATTTCTAATCATTAGTTTGAAGAAAACGCAGTAGCACAAGTTTGTTCTGTTTAGGCTGACATCACTACTGCAATGATGTAGTTGTGGTTCACAATTTATGTGACTCCAAGTACTGAATGGGTACAGAGACCCAACTCCATCCTTGGTCACAACATGGACTGCAGAGGTTCTAACCACAAGTAACTTGAGGATTTACAGCAGACACAGCTTTTTAAATTTGATAGCCACCTCTCAAAAACAAATTTGACAGAAGTGGCTTTTCCAAACAACTTCATACACATTCTTCTATTTCTTGGCAAGTTGAAGCTTCTGGAACTGCTGAGTTTAATCATTAACTTTGCCTTACTGAGTTTATTTATTTATTTTGCAAAAGCTTCAAAGTCCACACTCACCAAAACTTAAGATCTTACTGTCTCTGCCAGGGTGCAAAGATACTTTCTTCAATCATAAACCCTTTATGCTTTCTGTTCTTTTGCTGACAGATCTTTTTTTCCTCCTGCTACTCCACATGAGTATCCCCATTTCTATGGCTTCACTTTAGCACCATTCATTGCTTTCTTGCTTGCTGAGCAGCCTTTTGTGCCTTTCAGGTTCTGACCCTGGCCCATGCCTGTTCCTGGCACAAGTGTAGGACGGTGTGTGGTGAAATATTCCACTCCAGAAGGACAGTTACGTCGATAGCAGTGCCTCTGGCAGGCACTTGCACTGCAATAAATAAAGCTAAAGAAAAAGTGCATTCACAGAGCAGAAATCTTGAAAATGTACACAGATCAATTCTGTATAAAAAGTGCTTTTGTTTTCTGTTCAGGAACAGGTTTTTTAATTAACTGAATGGGAGGAGTTGTGAAAACCAGGAACAATGACTGAGCCAGCAGCTCAGTCAGTTCTTGGTAGCTTACAGGGCTTTACATAAGACAGAATATATGTATTTCACTCAGACTGAGACATTTTTATCAATGTAGAGAGAGACTTCAGTGCATGGGCTTGGTATCCTGAAAGACCGTCTGTACGTTATAGAGCAGCTTATTGTTTGAAAGCTCATATCTCATTTGCTTGGTGAATATACATGTGGTTTACAAGCTCTAGCAGAGTCTGTATTTTTTCCCTCCTCCTCCCTCCCTCAACTTAAGACCTACTGAAGTATGGCACTCAATTTACTGGAGAACCCGTCACTTAGTTTCCAACATTTGCGTATCACCAATGGAAAGGAGGGATTACTGTTTTCCAGTGTGATTAAAAGACAATTTTCTCAGGAAAGGTACTATCACTTTGTGCTGTCAATGCCACTGATGACTGTAGCTTAGCTTATGTATTTACAAAGTGTTAAAATTAGGAAGAAATTAAATTTATTTTATCTCTGACCACTGGTAATCATGAACAAGTTCTGGAAAACAAGTTCACTTTACTCCTGGAACAAATTAGACAACATACTAAAAACTGAAATGAAGCCAATTTCCAAAGAAAATCCTCAATTACACAACAGATCTGGTTTATTTGGCTAAGGTCTCCTGTCAAGGAGAGTGTTCAGTGTTAAGCACATTTACGCTACAGCTAAAATTATATTAAAGAGAATTTAAAATAAGTGCAGAGCCAAGATAGTACATGACCTGAAAATCACCTTAATGAAATACACACAGTAAGTTATGCTCTAGAAATTGGCATCCATAATGTCGAATATCTACCAAGCACACAAAGAAACTTGAAGCAAGAGCCATTTCTAATGTTTTCTGGTTTAGGATCAGAAGCCACATTTATATCATTTCCTCAGTTGAGAAGCAGAAGGTGTTTTGATACCTACATTCTCCATGAGGTAAGCCATTTCTTCACTCTGTATGAACGCAACAGAGTTCCTATCAGAATCATTTCTCTGGTTTTCAGTACAAGAGGACATTGATTCAGTGTTGTGCAATTTATCTACAAAGCAGACAAAGCTCTCGATAACAGTTCAAGATGAATGAAGGCAGCTTTTAAGAATGAGTATTTTGGCATATGTTCACAGCATGTGCTACAGCGCCATCAAAAAAAAGGAAGAAAAGAGAAAGGAAAAGAAGAGATGAGCTGAAATGAGGTGAATAGAGACTGTGAGCAAGAGCACACTGCTTTAGCACTGCCACTTCATTTAATTTTCACTGCTATTCAAAAAAGCAACAAAGATGATAAATCCAAAATGCAGATCTAAGCAAGATACACATCTGCCTTAGTTCTCCTGAACGCATTCCATTCAACATATTTTGTTTCATTATCTTAAATAAGGTGGATGCCATCTAAACCCCTCTGCGGCAGTTCAAATTAATACAGCTGAACCTAAAAGGTATAAAAAAACCAGAAAACCCGGCCAATTTTTCCCTCTTGCAAGATGTCTGCCAGCTTGCTAAGAGCCAAATGAAGCCCGTTTGTAGAGGCAGTGCCTAGCCTAAGACAGTTCAACAGAAAATAACAGACTACACAAGGGGCGGTTTAATTTCAAAAGTGTTTTCAGAAGACCACTTATGGGGTTTTGTTTTCACCATGTAAATGATAATTTATGATTTAAAGAGTTGTACTGTGCTTTGCTAATGCTGAAATGCTACTGAATATTTTATCCTATATGCATTTCTAGTGAAACCTTCTCGTTAATACTGGTTCAGGGCACCTCCGGTTGAAAGCCATTTTTGCACCAATTCCATTTTGTAGCCTTTCAGAGAAAGGGCTGTGAAGTGGTAATTATGAGAGTGGCTCGCCGCCTATTTGTCTTTGAATGCACATGGAGTTCCCCAGCTGCTAGATTATCATGAAATATATTATATACTGATTTCTAAGTACACAATCTAATATTAGCAGCTGCAAATGCTCCAGAGAAATTCTGTGCTTCAAATTTCTGTGAAAGAACTTCAGTTTTAAAACAAGGTGATCTTAAATCTACCTCTGGTATAAAAGAAGTACTATTAATATTTTGGGTTAAAAAAAAACCCAAGTTACTCTTTGAATAATGAAACTAGTTCAATACTGGGCAATTTGTGTTAGCATACTGATTTTAGGTTGTGAAGATGGAAAAAGGATATTAGGATAGGGTTTCACACGTTTACAATTGGTTACCGTAGATATTTAGGCACAGACTGTAGCTTAGAGACAAGAAAAACTGGCACATCCCAAGCTAAAAGGAACTCAAAACCAAAAGCCGTCAACAGATCAGTCTTTGCTAGAGTTACTACAAAGTACTGAGGAAGTTTTCCCAGCAGCTTCATGTTCCCTTCAGGAAAAGGACTATTTTCAGCTGAGATTTCTGAACACAGGGAGCAGAAATGCAAAGACACCATCAAGAAAACCAGCCTTTAAACCAACATGAATTGCACTCCTTGCAGTAGTAGTTTGCTAAAAACAAGTCCTTTCCTTCCTTTTCCAAGTGAGCTACTGCGTACCAAGACAGAGCAAAATGCAGCAGCACGCATGGCCTCCTACACTGCGAGCCTCCAAAAACAGAGAAGCAGTCATCACCCTGCAGACGATCACCTGGAGAAGGGTCACCTCCTCCAAGGATGCACACCAACACTTGTGTCCCTTCAGTCTGCCACCTCCTCCTACCATGCTGAGTTGCCTTGAGGGAACAGAGTACCTATCCCACTAACACCCTGCTGTTGAAAGTGACAGCCTTTACCATGCATAAACTCGGCCAACAGCAGAGCCTGCGTTCATAGAAAGTAGTCTGGCTTACTCTGACTGGACATATGGCACCACAGTCAACAGGCTTATACCCACACTGTTTCAATGCCTGCTTACCTAAATTAGTACAAAAGATGTTTAGTTAAAACACTGGAAAGACTGCCAGATACAATCTGGTTCACAACTTGTGTCGTTTTATCTGCTGGGTTCTCTCTGACTGCAGAATGTCAAAATGGGCATTTCCAGGGTCCTCACCATTTTTCCCTGCAATCACTCTGCTTGCCTTAAGCACAACATGCAGGCGTCTCCAGACACTCTTCATTCTGAACTGACCAAGCGGCTGAAAGTCTTAACACCTACAAGACTTACTTCACATCTCGCTTTCACCATACCCTAGTGTTGCACTCCTGCCTGCTGCCTGCCTGTTCACGGCTGACAAGGCAGCTCAGGTACCAGCTCTGGGAAGACTCAGTTAAACAAACTCTCAGAAAGCTGTATGCCAGCTGACCCAAGATTTTTCTTGGACAGAAGGCAGAAAACCACCCTGCACACTTTTCATCTGATGCACATTAAAATGAGCCTTATAATAGCCAAGCACAACAAAGCAACAAACGCCTGCAACATGATAAAAAGGTGGCTATATTTCATTTTCTACAGTAGAGAAGTGGTATAGCCAAACAGAATGAAGGCATATAACAGTCATGAACGCTATCATGCACATCTGCTTCCCTGAACCAGCATGCCTGACAGCAGTAAGGCAGATACAGCAAGCTCTGGGTTTCATCCTGAGCAGTGCAGGACATCTTCCAGGGACTCCTGGCAGGCAGATAAAAATACCTGACTGATTTGGGTTGCAAGTGACCTTAAAGCTCATCCAGACTTCTTCCACCAGACCAGGTTGCTCCAAGCCCCATCCAACCTGGCCTTGAACCCTGCCAGGGATGGGGCATCCACAGCTTCTTTGGGCAACTTCTTCCAGGGTCTCAGCACCTTTGTAAGTGAAGAATTTGTTCCTAATGCCTCATCTAAATCTACACTCTTGTAGCTTATATCTAGTCTGCTTTGTCCTATCACTACATACTCTTGTTACTATCAATAAGGGCGTGTCTTGGTTGCTGTCACATGCTGGGCTCCTGCTCCTTCCCCTGTACTGTAAAATGGGCAAGGCAGCACATGCTGGGATCCTACACATCTACAGCGCTGTGTGGGCAGATCCTACATGCCTCACTTCCAGAGTTTCTAGGGAAAGTCCAAGGCCATGGCAGACAGCTGATCTGGGAAGCCTGTGTACATATTCATGCAGAACTGAAGGCTTAGCATCGCCCTTTATATTTTACTTGCTTCTTCCCTGGCAAACATCACGTGTGCCAATTCCTCTCTGCTTCCCCTTCTCCCTCACTCAGAATTATTTCCCTCTGAAGAAAAAGCAAGCAAATGAATATGTTAAAAATATCTTCTGTGGTTCTCTGGGAAGCAGTATAGCCAGAAATCAGTATGACCCAAATTTCATAGCAAATGTATGAAACGTAAAGAAACCTACACTACTTAAAAGTATTTTTTTTCTTCTACCATTGAGAAAAGCTTTAGTTACTATTAATATTGACAGAAAGGAAAGTTAAAAAGCATTCTTTCCAGAATAATATTAGAGGATGAGTTTATATAGCACAGTACTGTAATGATCAGTGAAGAAAAGGAAGACTAATTAGTAAATAAACTGAGCCAGTTACAAATCCTTCACAGTAGAAGAGCTAAAGTATTAACAGCTTACATATACCAGAAGTATTGAAAGCGCTCATTTAAGATCTTTGTGCAAGATTACAGCACGAAGCAGTATGGGCTAATGCAGGAATGCCAGACAATTTAATTATATTTCCTACTTAAAAATTAAACCATATGTATAGCTCATCAGATCAAGCTTTCTAATATGCTTCTGCTTTTGATATCTAACATCTGTCTGAAAATAAGATTTAATTTCTCTTATGAAATCTGATTCCAGCTCCGTGGTCAAACTCAAGCAGCACTGATGGAAAGAAGAGACAGAAGAAGACCAAGTGTTGGGTCATCTGACAGCCATACAGCAGAGTTCTGCCTTCATAAAAATGTTAGAATATGACAACCTTTTCTTTATGTCACTGAGTGTATGGAATAGTTCTGTATACAGAAACTTGGTTGAACTCTTCCACTCCTTGCACAAATCTGAAGTCTTAGAGTTATTTCCTCCTTTCCTGCAGCAGCAGAACTATTCTGAGATACCTTCTCAGTGCCTTGATGCCCACATGCATGTTCATTCAGTGACACCAACTAGGTTTGGACCACCCTACACCCCAGTGAGCAACTTGAGTTCACGCTACCCCTCTTCTGTTTCATTTGAGCTAATGATTTGAATTCAGTCTCTCACATGCCTGATACAAAATTATTCTTTCTGCCACAGACAGAACTGTATATATATAAACATGAAAAAAAATGAAGTGCTCCAAATATAATCTTTGAGGGAGAGCAGCTGATTATATACCCTTATGGTCACGGAACTGTGAACGTGGGAAGCAAATTTCAGCCACTGCTTCAAATCCAGCAGGGCAGGAAATGCATGGGCATACTTACCTTATACATTATACACTCTAGTTTCAAATCATCAGTTATTGCATGGTATAATTTTCTATTTCCATTGTGAATCCAAGAAGCCTTTCAATTAAAAAAAACACCCAACCTTCATACTGAACTCAACAAAGTCCTTCAACAGTTCCAACAGGTCAGCATTCCTAAGGAAAAATGGTGGAGGTGAAAATTCATTCTGCCAACTATAATTCCAAACCAGTATGAAGACATCATTATGAATGCTCACCCACACTTATACTAATAGCATGTATTTGACTACAAATTTCCTGGTGACGGAAACACAATACAAAGCAACAGCAAAATGTCTTGCCCACGCTGCCATCAATTTAGCAGAAGAAAATTAATCTACATCCCTCTGGTTCAAGAAAAGTTTCATTGATACACATCAGATAGGAGGATCTAGAGCCATGTATATGTTCTTGTAATGATTTCCAAGTAGTGTTTGCTCATTACATTAATTAAAATAGCAGCTCAATCCTTTCAGGGTCAACAGTTTTCTAAAAATTAAACTGCTTTAAGCTTCACCCATCACCAAGACTAGGAAATCATTCTTACACCAGAAGGGGGTTCCTTCTCACCAGGCAATTTACAGGATAATCCTAGTGCCACAGTGTTTGGACAACTCAGCCAGCACAAGGGTCGCATTGTTAGAAGCCCCCTGCTTTGCAGGGGCACTCCGGTTCCCCTTAGGGCAGGGGTTCAAAGGCTTTATACAAAGCAATGGAAGAGGCAAGCTGCCGTTCACCCTCTGCCCTGCTTTTTCTCCTTGCCTGAGGTGCCAGAGCTGGTGCCTTGGAGACAGGTTTCAAGGATCAGATCTCCACCTTGACTTTCTGCACTCTTGTGACTCAATAACAAACCCTCCTGAAGGCTAGTGGCAGACAGAGAGCTGGGGTTGTGCTTCCTTCCCTGTCAGAACTAGTCGCGTAGAAGCAAAAACGCAGGTAAGCTATTACACAAAAGGGAGTTTTGTTTACACTTGGCATCAGAACTGATACAGAGAATCAAAGGGAGGATCAGCACTGAAGATTCATTTGTATATCAAGGGGAAATCCAGAAGCCATTGAAATTGTTTACAGCAGGTTGAAAGAATAACACTAAGAATAAACATTGTGCTGACGGATATCCAGATGGCATTTGTAGGCAAACCAACGCCTTTAGCCCAGCTAAGTTTCATTAACATTTACATATCATTTCAGGATTTTATTTCTAATATTTAAAAAGCAACAAATTATAAAGGTTTCAGACCAACTGGAACCATCATGCCGCCCTCCTTCCCTTTGTGACTGAACTACATTTACCCAGTGGAGCAAAAGGGTTCAAGCAACTGCTGCAGATGACAAAGAGGGGAATGGAGAAAAAGATGTAATGCATGGGGGAACTAAAGGATGCTGCTTGTACATCCAAAGACTTTCTCTGTGACAGGGTTTCACAGGGTTCCTGCAGTTAATCACTGCCAAGAACAGGCTACCCAGAAGTTTGAAAAACACAACACACAAAAAGGTAGGTGAAGGCAGTTTCATCATCTTGTATCCAAACACTTAATTCTTCCTACACAGACTCACTTGGCAACTTCTATCGTCATTTGAAATCCTTGTTTCTAGGATGATGATGGCAAAGCACAGTATGAATGATGCTTGCCAACCAGATATTACAGCAAGTCAGAAGTGAAGCGTCAAGGACTCGCAGCATCCCACGAAGGCCACTCTCTCCTCTATGAGAATCAGGGCACAAGTAGTCAGACTTGTTTTAAGACAAAGAGCCATGGAAGTTTAATATATCCATCCACAAGTGGTATGAAATAAAAGTTTACCAGACAAACCCTTTTCTTCCCCTTTTGTGATACCAAAACTTCTTTACTGTACCAACACACTGCCTGCCACATCACTGACAGCTTTCTCATACCCTGGGTATGAACAGGGTAAAAACATGAGGTTTTCAGTCTATCCAACTAAATCATTCATTTCAGATTGCTGCTGGAGGTTAGAAAGGATCAAAAAAGTAGTGCTGAAGTGTTCACTTTTGTGTAATGGCACTGAAATAAATAGAGTTATCAAATATTTGTAATCCTTAATCTCCCCTTCAAATCAAAGTGATGGTTGGATTTGCTAATGGTTAGAGACCCCGCAGAGATTTATTTGTAAATGACTGGCACAGACTCTGCTAAATCCTCCTCCTTGTTATTTAGCCAGTTTGATGACCTGGTAACTATTCAAAACATCAATTTTAATGAGAAAAATATCCAGCCACCTCCAGCATCTTAAGCCTGTGTAATAGACATTTTAAAGGGGAAAAGAACAAGGTGTTGGTTCACACAGCACTGGGGGAGGAAGGGAGACCTTTCCAACAGCAGATGAATTCAATGTTGAGAAGAGGCCTAAATCTTCCATACAGGCAATGTGTTTTGTGGTTCCCTGCACAACTAATCTGTTGTTACTTATTCTCTTTCCTTCAGTATAGATGGACCCTGTGTAGCAGAGAACAGGGTTTTGGAGAACAGCCCTCATTTTGTTCAGTACAATACAGCCTTCTCAACTCTTATGCTGCCACTTGAACCCTCAAATCGTACACAGCTGAGAGAAGGACAATTCTGAAATGAATAAAGCAAATAACTGATTTTAGTCTCCTCTGGGTGTAATGCCACATCCTGCTTAAAAGCTAGTATGAACTTTTATGTACTGTACTACACACCTGTAGATTATACAAACACCCCCTCCTATGGGTATTTCTTGCCTTTCCAGGAAAAGAGACAGTTGCTAGTGTAGTGAACAGATTTCCCATCAGATGTTTGGAGAAGGTCAGAGAGGAAGGCATTACATGTGTGCTTGCACATAAGTAATTAGCGTCCACTGCAGCTAATGGATAGCTGCATTTGTCCAAGGAAAAGGTTTTAGGCTTTATCAGTGACACTTTAGACCACAGCCAAGGAAGACTTGCTGATCTACCATGACTCACCCAGATTAATATTTCCATTAACAAATTTAGTAACACAGAAAGAAGTACAAAAATGTCCACAGTAACCCAGGGAAAAAAAAAAAAAAAAAAATCCCACCAAAAGCTATTTTTGGTGAATGCTGATATTTTTATATCACAACACCCAAGAATACGATTCACATACTAAATGTGTTCCACAAAGTTCTGGCAGATTTTTATCCACCAAGGCTCAGAGAAATTCAAGCACAATTCCCAAAAGACGAAGGAATTCCCATTCTCATAGTTAGGAGTGAAAGGAGTGGGCTGGAGAGGGAAGTGACTGTAGTTAAAACTGTCAAGGAGTCTCAAGAAATGAATATGCATTGCCTGACCTGAATCTATTCCAGTTTCACATGGTATGAGAACAGAATATTTGTTCTCAACTGAAGAACAAAAAAATAAACGGTTTCCATGGCTTTCCTGGGTAAAGCTATATTTGAATTTGTTTTCAGACAGCACTTTAAGTAAAATAGTTTGGTTAATATTAAATAATTCAAAGCACTTCAGGCTGGTAATGGATAAAGTAGGTAGGTTGTTGGCTCACTAAACACTACTTTCAAGTGTTGTACAATAAACAGAGAAAACCCCTTAATTTCAAGTGAAGAAAACCATCATAATCAGATCTCTGTTCGTACTTCATTAAACGGGATGGAGTTTACTGCTCAATGAGAAAGTTCAGGATGCAGATTCTTGCCATTTGCTGCAAAGCTGGACAGTGGTGTGAGAAACAGGTGTGACAGAGCAATGTTCAAGCATGCTAAAGCAAGCACATCCTGTGAACTCCTCCCAGAACACCAAGATCTCATTTAAGACATTTGTCATTTTAAAGTGGTACTTGTCAGGTTTAGGTATTTGAACCCAAATGTGCCCAAGCACAGTACAGGCACTTCATGTACTCATCCTTGAGGAGGATGTGTGATTAACCTACCTTTCAAGGATACCTGTGCTGAGCTATGAGACATGGGTTGGGACTTCAGATTTCACATATACAGGAAAGGAAACAGTGAGGCTCAAGTATACCAGGGTCATTACACCTGATGGAAAGAAAGTCTGAAAGCACAGATAACTTTGGAGATATGATATGAAAAGTAGGCAAAAAACTGTTTATTTCCATTTTAAAAAATTAAAACTCCTAAAATGCAGAACTTGGTTTCTGCTCCTACCTGCCCACCTCTTGAAAAACTGTGTGACTAGCCTAAGAGGTAACCTGCAGAAGTGGGGAAAATCCCCTGGAAGGAAGATGACATGGAGGTTGAAGTAGGAAGAAAACTGTATTTCAGAACAACTGCTCAGATTAACACTGGTACTCCCAACTTGGATGCAGAAAGGCTTAAACCAGTAGGATCCAGTTTTCACAAGTTAACAGCCATGAGCACTCAGACCTTGTCTCTCAAGAGAAGGGAAGAGAGGGGGAGGAGAATCAGCAAGTTAGCCAAGGAAGGCCATCTGCTAAGTGAACCTCAGCTATGAACTCAAGACCTGTCCTTACTAGGCTCAGACATTACTAGAAGTGTCCAGAAAACACCAACAGCTAAGCAGAAAAATTCCTTTAAATCAAAAGGAAAAAAAAGTGGAAAAAAAAAAATGAGGCATCTTACTTCAAAATAGTGTTATCATATGCTATAGCAAATTACTGACAAATTAGATACAAAATAAACCTTACAACAAGCTGTAAAATGAGACTATTCTTAGTATTTTTGAAGGCATATGCTCATCAATTAGGAATAAGTGAACAGTTAAATTATATGCATATGCCAAATTTTCTCCTGGCAATATTTGTAAAGTTTAGAAAGAACTATTTTGGAGGGATACAAGGAAGAAAAGGGAGGGGGAGAAAAAAAAACCTCCCACACAGATCCCCAGCTCCCAGCAGAAAAGGAGAAAAAAGTGAATCTGAACATCAGCTCCAAATTTCATATGACCACTTAGAAGATAGGGAATTAGAGAATCATGAGAAACTAGACAGCTATAACCCTTACTGTTGCACCTCGTAGTACCCCACAGAACTTCCAAAGGAATTCCACCAGTTTTTGCAGGTGATGGACAAGTTTATTTCTTTCCTCATCTTGCTGCCCAGCTCATACCAGCATGTCATAAACCGAAATAAAACATCAGAATAAAATTGTCCCCTTCAAACTAAAGTTCCAGTACTACAGATTCAGCTTTTAGTCATACGCAGAAAATAAGGGAAGGATTTCTGTCCTTATAGGACCAATCTGTAATGTCCTTAACGAATCATACAATTTAATTTGGAAGGGACCTCTGGAGGCCATGAAGCCTAATCTCCTGCTCAAATCTAGACTTACCTGAAAGGTGGATCCCAGCACCCTGTTCCGTCAAGGTGTGAAGGTGTCCAAGGATGGAGACTCCATGGCACCTCCAACTTTACCCACAATCGGCGGTGACAAAGCTGTTCCTTACATTCAAGTGGATTTTTCCCTGTTGGACATCACGCACATTGTGCACCTTTGAAGAGTCTCAGTTGTCTTCCCTACAAACCCTTCTCTCAGGTGGAAGACTGCCATCCCTATGTTTCTCTTCTTCAGGCTAAACAAACCAAACTTGCTCTGGCTTTCCTATACATCATGCACTGTAGCCACCAGCTATGCTGGTGAATTTTTGCTGTTGATTACTAATTCCAGATACATTAAAGTTTGCAGATTTTAGTGTAAAATCTTCACAGCTACATCAGCTTGCCTGGGGGATCGTTTTGAAGTCAGCAGTCTTCCTTCTTTGACATCACCTACTTCCCCTTATATAGCATGTTGCTACCATTTCCCTCAGCATGAAGTACATATAGTTACATATATCTATCTATAAGGGGTTAATATATGCTAAAAGTGTAAGCCAAGCCTCCTCGACCCCAAAATAAATTCCTGATATATTTAACATGAAAAATACCCACACCAGCAACTCTTTGGTTCCACTTTTTTCTCTGATTCGGCAGCTTTTGAGATATATTTGCATAGCAGTAGTTTCTAGTTTTTCTTTACTAAGAATGAAAGAAACTTACATTAATAATTCTGTGATTCCAGACTCTGTGGTTTTAGATAAAATAACAAATGATACAATTACTAAAGTATGAAAACAAAATCAAGAATTGAGAGGAATTCCCTTGATGGTAATGGACACTCCCTCATTGCTATGAGAATTAAAAAGAAAAAAAGATGCTCCTCTGACATCAAAATCAATAGAAATATTAATGGCCTAAAAAGAACAGGCACACAGAATGAAAAAGACACTTTCAAAGAGAGATTGTAAATGCCAGTCATGGGAAAACCCTCCTTCCACTCCCATGAGAGCTGCTAATCTCTCATTTGCCACTCTCCCTTCCCCCATTTTGCAAAATAAATTATGAAGCCAGAAGGAGTCAATGTAATCATCTAAGTCTTATCTCTTTGATAGTACCGGCCAGAGGACTGTAATGAATAATTTCTTTTGGGTTAAGGCTTACGGGCTTTTGCTTTTCCCGAAGAGTAGAAAAAAATTCCTCCGTCTATCTCGACTGAAATGTTTCCAGGGAAGGAAGTTCTATCCTCAAATTCATATTTTTTCCTCATGCTCATTGCTACCATTTTGTTTACTTTCAACTCTAGCTCTTCTATGACTTGGTCTGGCAGCTTTAACATTACATAGATTAATTTCACCGCTCTGATAAGGGAAAGCTCTTGGAGATTACAACTGAATAAAACTAACTTCCCTTCCAAACCCCTAGAGTTTGCAAGCAATATTATTTTCCAGCCTATCATGTTTATGTGCCTCTTCTAGGAACCTTGTTTTTCCCCCAGTATCTGTTCCACTATGAAAACCAGTCATAAATCACATTCTGGCAGCAGTCACATTAGTCCCAAAGAGAGGAGATTTGTATATGCCTCTGGTTTAAATACCCATTGGTTACATTAGATCCATTTACCATAGAAATCAGATAAAAATCTCAGAGTGGACAACCAAGCCCTTTTCAGAACTGGTGCTTCTTGAAACAGAATTTCACTAACATGTAAACATAATTTATATTCCTGTGTTCCCACATATCTAATTTTTACAGGTCTACTGAAATAAATACTGTTTTAATGTAGATCAACATGTAATCTGTTTTTTCTGTCTGAACATTTATTTTTTAAAATACTAAAACACACGCATATCAGAAAGAATGGACATGAATGTAGCTTTATACAACCTCAGTTCTTAATGCACAGGAAATAAAAGCAGAAGTCCAAAGGGTCCCTCTTCACTCCCTTTTCTCACTTCCAAAGCAGAATTTTTTGTCTCTAAACCAGTTCTGGCAAATGTCTGACCTGTTCTTAAAAACTTTCAACATAGATCATTTCTCAACTGTCAATTCATGACAATATGCAGCATCCTCACATCCATAAAAATGCTTTTGGGTATGTGGAATAACTCATTCAAATCTCCCATGCTCAAACTGTTTCCTTCAGAGGTGATGTTTTCTAGCTCTTGATTACTTCTACTGCTGTAATCCAGATTTTCAGTTGTCTGCATTTTTCTTAATGTTCAGTGTCAAAAGTGAACATGCTGCTCATCTGATGCCAGAATCATATTAACCTAAAAACCAAGCTTCATCTCAGACACTTCACCCCTCCGCTTTCCTGGAGGCAACATGATGACATTGTTGACTCATGTTCAGATTTATAAACAGAAGTAAACTATTACTAAATTTGTTTCCCAATCTAAATATCCAACTGAAAATAAGATCTTTGTTGTCTGTTGCCAGTAATCTGCTTGATGCCTGCCACTTAACCTTCTTCTTGCTCTCATTCGAAAGCAGATCCCCCTTAAGCTGTCGTCAATTTTCAACTGCAACCGCCAGCAGCTTAGACGGTTCATGTTCAAATGTATCAGAAGGCCACTTTCCTAATAAAGAAATGAAAGCATAGCAGAGTGGTAGATACAGGCCATAAATACTACTTACTTGACTCTCAATTCTCTGTACAGGTGAAAGGGAAAGCAAGGTTTCATTCTGGTTACCCAACGACCCTCCCAACTCCACAGCAGGCACCATAAGGAATCATAGAATAGTTTGAGTGGAAAAGGACCTTTGAAAATCAATTAGTCCAATCCCTGTCAATGAGCAGGGACATCTTCAACTAGTTCAGGTTGCCCAGTACCACATCCATCTTGGCCCTGAATGTTCCCAGGGATGCTGCATCCACCACCTGTCTGGGCAACCTGTTACAATATTTTACCATCTTCACTGTAAAGGATCTTTTCTCACATCCATCCTGAATCTTCTCTCTTTTAGTTTTAAAAACATGTCATAACCCTCCCTCCTTCCTCAACAAACAAGAATCAGGGAAAATGAGCTACTGCTATACTATATTTTAAAATCAAACTTAACTGTCACATGGAACATAAAAAGAAACATGTTCTTTATTTGCCGTATTCTTTAAAGGTTCAGTGAGATGGAACATCTTAGAGAACTGGAATACAATTAGGAAAGCAGCATCAGCAACGATCACCAATATGTACAATCACAGTGTTCAGCCGCACAGAAATTTCAGCCTTTGTAGCAATACAGAAATACTGTAAGGACCCAGCAGGGAAGGACTCAGGCTACAACCCTGTAAAATACTCCTGAGTTTAGACAGCTTGTGTTCCTTGTATATAAACCCAACTTTTTTCATCACACACACACATGCTCCCCATGTTTAGAAATGCTTTTAAGTAATACGCATTCCAAAACTGTCCTGCATTGGAACATTTGATAGAACAAATGATGTTTGCATCAAATATCACAATAAAGTTTTCCAAATGCAGTGCTGATATGCAAGAGGACACTGCAAGATGGGTAGTGAACCGGGGAAAAAACAAAAGCATTTTAAATATGTGAAGTAATGGGTAGGAGAGATATTACGCACATGTAAGTGCCAGTACCTGAAGTTCCAATAGCTCCTAATAAACAAAGACGAACAAACACCATAAAGCAACTGTAGAAGTTTTAATTTTAATGAAAAGAAAAAGATTCCTTTTTTAGGTATCTTTCTAAATGACAGTGGACAGACAGACTGATAGTGAGGGAAAATGTCTTTACTTGTCACCTTTTAAGATACACTTAAAAGTTCTGACATGAGCTTTGAATTCATCAAAGTAAATTAGTCAAAGAAAACAAAGCAGCTTCTGTTGAATATCCTCTTTCAGAAAGGTGTCAGGCAAACAGATTTTTTTTCCCCCTCCTAAGGAAAGAAGTCCCAAGAAGCATTAAAAATGTGTAAGAGTTTACTGAAGTAATACCATAAAAGGTAGAAATGAGCCATAAAATTAACAACTATAAAATGTGACATCCCTATGATGCCTCCCAAGTAATGATTAATATTTTTCTTGCTCATAGATCTGTACAAGTACTGGAAGCAGCTATATGCCAGGCTACAGCCTTCTTTCTGGAAAGAAACAGAAAGACCTGGATTTCTCTTTCAAAATCTGTAAACTAGAGTACCATGAAGGAGTTTAACTGAGCCAACTCCCTCAGTTTTTACATGAGTGAAAATGCCATCTTTAATCCAGCTTGAATCTTGAAAGTTGCTTTCAAGTATTAGCAGTTAGACAGTGCTAGTCCTCTGGATTCTAGAAAGGGACATAGCTCAAGAAACAGTTCTCCTGGCTGATTTATGAATCACTAATTCATAGATTCACAGAATAGTTAGGGTTTGAAGACCTTAAGATCATCTAGTTCCAACCCCCCTGACATGGGCAGGGACACCTCACACTACAACCATGTCACCCAAGGCTCTGTCCAGCCAGTTCTTTATCCACCCAGTGGTCCACCTATCAAATTGATGTCTCTCTGACTTAGACACAAGGATGTTGTGTGAGACAGTGTCGAACTCTTTGCACAAGTCCAGGTAGATGACATCAACTGCTCTACCCCTGTTCCATCAGTTCTGTAGCCCCATCATAGAAGGCCACCAATTTGGTCAGGTGGGATCTCCCCTTAGCAAAGCCATGCTGGCTGTCAACAAGCACCTCGTTGGTTTTTATGTGCCTTAGCATGCTTTCCAGGAGAATCTACTCCAAGATTTTGCCAGGCACTGAGGTTGAGACTGACTGGTCTGTAGTTCCCCAGCTCATCTATTTTCCCCTTTTTGGAAAATGGGCATTATATTAGCCTTTTTCCAGTCGTCGGGAACTTTACCTGACTGCCATGAGTTTTCAAATATGATGGACAGTGGCTTAGCAACTTCATTCGACAGCTCCTTCAGGACCCATGGATGGATTTTATCAGGTCCCGTGGACTTGTGCATGTTTAGGCTCTTAAGATGGTCTCAAACCAGATCCTCTCCTACAGTGCACCTAAGGACTTCATTCTCACAGTCCCTGTGTCTGCCTTCCCAGACTTGGGTGGTATGGCCAGAGCATTTGCCAATGAAGACTGATGCAAAGAAGTCATTGAGAACCTTGGTCTTCTCCAAATCCAGGGTAGCCAGTTCTCTTGATAGCTTCCAGACAGGGCACACATTGTGCCTAGTCTGTCTTTTATTTGCAGCAACCTATAGAATCCATTATGTTACCTTCCACATCCCCAGACAAGTTTAATTATAACTGGTCCTTAGCTTTCCTAACCTGGTCCCTATCTTCCCGGACAACATCCCTGTATTCTTCCTAGGCTGCCCATCCTTGCCATCTACCTGTCATAAGCCTCTTTTTTTCCCCTCAAAGTTTCCTCAGCAGCTCCTCATCCATCCAAGGAGGTGTCCTGGCCCTCCTGCTGCACTTCCTTCTTGTAGGGATGCAACACTCCTGAGCTTGTAGTAGATGATCTAGATTCTAGAAAGGGACATAACTCAAGAAACAGTTCTATCTGGTTGATTTCTGAGTCACACATTAGGGAGATTTCATTGAATATCTGCAGATAAAGCATATCAATATTTAAATCTGACAGGAGGGAAGTACTTTTAAACTGTAGTGAAACACATTAAAACCATCCCCATTCATTATGAAGATGCTACTGTCTCACATGAGACCAACAGACATGAACTGCATTTTTTTGTCAATGCACATAGTTTATTTTTTCCTTCAAATATATTTTTCCACATTTTACTACAGAGTGTTCTGTACTAAAATCTCAATTTTTCCAGTTTGCCTGGTGTAACATAACTTCAGCCAAGATTTCAAAGTCTCTTATGGAAGTCATGTTATTTTACTAAGTCTACCAAGATAAACAGTATACAAATTTCCACAACAGTCTTGTCTGGTAACAGTGTAAGAATGTGTTCTGAGTTCTAGAAATACTTCTAGATGATCAGCCAACATTCTTTTAAACCAAGCAATCAGCTCCCTCCACCCTCTAACCATCATCAACAGGCACCTTTAACAACTTCTTGGCTCATCTGTTTTTTTAGGATGCTATGTAAGCCTAAATAATATTAAACCTACTACTCCCAATAAAGAGTAATGAAAGAGATCTAGAAAGGTCAATTGCTTTCCTATCCAGATACAATGCTGTACTTTTCATATTAAGTCACTCTATGTGCGTAAGGCATCTTCTACTACATGCTTAGTAGATCATATTTACCTTTGCCTCCCATCTGATGCTTTTTGTAACCATGTTTCAGATCGGAATTACACCAGAAGAAAAACAGTGGTAAAATGTCATTTAGAGAACCAAAATTTTCTTACAAAAGCTTTGAATTCAGACCTATCAGAAAACACAATCACATACTTAAAGGTTCTATATTAAATTATTTTACATGTGACCTCTTTAAAACAAATTAAATACATATTGTGAATGCATGCAGTGTAAGATCATGCACCTAGCTCAATCTCTTGAGCCCCTCTTCTATCGATAGCTGGTAAATGAGTGCTTTTGAGAAGGGCTTGGAGAACAAAAGTCCATTGTAACCCATTCTCAATCAGTTAAGTGTAAAATTACATAGTAAACAACCATCTTCAATCTTCTAAAGGAGAACTGGTTAAGACTAGAGGCTAGGTTAAGATTAGGTTAAGGCAGTTAGACAGTGACATATTACAGTACAGAGATACATTAGGGCTGGTTGTTTTTTCTCTTAATACTATCAGAATCCATTAAAAAATTATTTCAGCTGTATAAACAAAAAAAAAAAAAGGGTATTTCTAATCTTCACTGGATTTTTCCACTACAACCATTCAATTTCAGATCTTACAATATCCTTTGTCACAATTCACTGCTTAGATTCAGGATTACAGGCAGCATCCCTTTCCCATGTCTTAAAACCAAAGCAGTGAGCAGGCTCACCTACAACACAGGAGGTCCAGCCTTCCAGTCTGCTAAACTAGAGACTGATATGGAGATGTTCAGGTAAGCACTGCTGGCTACCCCCTAAGGTCTCCAGCACAACTTTTTTCTCCTCGCTCTAAAACAAGGAAGCTCCTTTCCTCACTGGCGCCTTCCCACAGAGAACGAATTTCCCAGGTGTTGAAGCACCAAGAATCAGGAGAGTTCTTAGCTGAACACACCACTCTATAAACAACATGGTGCCCACAGAGCACTAAACCAGGCCCTTTCCACACTGCCATCCATCGGGTAGCAACAATGGAAAACCAAGTGTAAAGTCTCACCCTGTAAGGCTGAGATCATCTTCTGCTGTACTTCAAACTGTGTTATGACCTCCCACTTCAATACTTACATCCTCCATTACATCAAACTGTTTTGTCCTCCTACTTCAGTACTCACATTCTCATCTTTTTCGTCCCGCCAAGAACTCCATGTGTCTCATCCATCCCATGTAGTGCAAAAATAGCTGTTCTTCCCAAAGGACCATGTGCCCAAAAGTCTGTCTGCCAACTGTGTCTTGTGGAATTCCAGCTAGTCTAACAAAAATATTATGTGCCCCTGCATAACATTTTGTCGCAGAGAAACAGCATACCTACAAACACTACAGCTACTGTCCCTTTCTGTCTGCATTTTTCCTTTTTCCTCACTTTTTCCACAGAGAAAGAAATAAGCCATTCCAGGGTATCCGGCTTTCAAATCTTTAGCTAAGATCTGAAGTCAGGGCTCAGACTCCTACTCAAAAAGCTGTCATTTACTTGATTTATAGAGAAAGTACCAAAACTGCTCAGGGTGCTAGCCAAAGGCCTTCTATTCCCTGATATCTCAAATATCCACTGGCACCAGCTAGAAGTAGCATTCAATTAACACAGGACTGGAAAGAGGCATTGGGCCATTAAGCTGGGGGGTTTGATCAACCACAGGCTATCATGGTAACAGCTCTCTATCTACCAAGTTTCCCAGGGTAACAATCTCCCACTGATTGTCTCATTTTGGACATAGGCACCACAGGAATTTGCTTTGGCCTCTCTGTGACCAACAAAGAAGGACTACCCTGTAGTTTATAGAAGCACCAAAGTGATTCTTCTACAAAAGGGCTCATTTAATCAGAAAGCACTACCAACATCTGATTTCCACAAACACAATGGGAAGATTTAGCTCTCCAATAGCCTCAGTAGGGAAACAGCTCAGGCTTATACACCCAGATTTTAAAAGCAAAGGACTCAACCAACCTTTACACTTTCCAGAAATGACAGCACCCTACCTGCAGAGCCAAGCTGGCTTCTCACCCCTCCCACCCCACCCCATTGCCCTTTGGAAGTGGCAGGCAGCCTCAGTAAGGTCTCTTCCACTGCTACCAAGCAGGATTCACTCCAGTAAGATTCTCATCCTGAACTCTTTACCCATCTACAATTAAGCCAAGTACTAGTAATCCATCACCACTTGGAAGTCTCAGCCCTGTGCCTATGCCTGGAGTTTTTGCTGTGATCACAGGTGGTCAAAAACCTCTCACCTTTTCCAGGAAGGCAGTGACCACACACCCAAAGCTAGCTTTCAATACACACTAGGGAGCACATTCCTCAGCTTGGCTCATCAGCACAGCATTGAAGGCCTTAGAATGTGAACTGATGCATCACATATAAGCCATGAACTTCTAGTTTCAATTCAGAGAGAGGACAAGCAGTGAGTTTAAGCTTCTTTTGGATGCTTTAACAAGTCTTCTTACTTTATTACTTACCTTATTCACTCATGCAAAATTGTCAGGCATCTTTCTCATTCACTGCAGGATCACCATAATTATCTATAAACCTTAGGTCTTTATATAGATTTTAATTGTGTTTATAAACTGATTTGTAAGATTACAGTCAGCATCTGAATCTCCAGGAAAGACCTTATGAAGCGTTTATTAAAGTAAGGTAATTCACAAACGTACCTGGAAAAAGCTAGATAATGGAATATTTTGGCAGGCCCCCAACAACTCCTTTTAGTGGTAGCAATCAACATCCACCACAGGCTTCTATTTGTCATCTACTACTTTTAAAATCATGAAGGCAATCCATTAGCCCCAAATATCATCTTAAGCAAAAACTCCATCGAAATAAAGTTTCCAGAAAAACTGAGCTAGGAAATGTACCCTCCTTCATTCTAGTCAAGTAGAAGATAGTACACACACTACAGAAAGTTAGTGCTTCAGAGTAATGACATGACAAAATCAAGGGCTTGGTAGTTACAGCTATTTTTGATTAGTCCAGAGGTAATATGCAAATGAATGCACTTTAATTCAGCACAGCTCCATCTCAATCAGTGAGGCATAACTGACTCAATATGCAATCAAGAATCCTCATAAATAGAAGTTTCATCATCTAATTTAGACCACAGTAGTTCTTTGCTTGATATAAGCTCACTTCAGCCTGCACACAGTAGCTACAATTTCCATAGATAAAATAACATATAAAGAGTGAACCCTGTTTGTCTTACTCACTAGGGAAGGATCAGGCTAGCAGAGGACTTGACAACAAGCAACGCATCTAGTAAGCAAAACCCTATTCTGCCCTCCTACTCTGCCATGCTTCCTATTCTCACCATCACATGAAAAATTACAATATTAGGTATTGCCAGGTTTGTTCCATCTCTATCACTACTTCAACTCCATTTTCATTTAAGTTCTTACTTCAATATAGCACCTAAGTGAAAATATACCCAATGGACACCTTTGGGGAAGATTTTCAGGACCATCTAGCATCAAGTAGCTCACAGTTACTACAGCAGAATAGGGTGAGAAGCACCACACCTTCTAATTGGCTTGAGGATGGATTGATGATCATCATATTACTTAAGGAACTTGTTTCAAGTATGTTTACTCAGTGAGGCGTGACCCTTAATTTTTGATTTCCATTTCATTTTGTATCAATTGCTTTATATTTCCCTGCAGCAGTTTAGAGGAGACATGTTAAGAGTATGCATAGTTCAGTACACAAGAGAGTTTTCAGGGAAGAGGAAGATTTCCAAGTTTACTCCCTCATTAGTAATGGCTTTTAATGGTCCATCAACTACATTTTAAGCAACTGTGAAAAGAAACCCGTTTTTTGTTACTAGGCTTAAACTGGCCATAGAAGTATCAGGATCTCCACTGCAAAAAATACTCAAATGAGTCAAAGACAGAAGACTGAAAGGAGAATCTTGTACAACTTCAACACAGGTAAGTGGTCCAACCATGCCAGCAAAGCTTCAACGACCATTCCAACTCCACAAGTCTGTCCATCAACATAATGTGTTTGCTGTATTAAGACAGTTTCTAGGGTAGTCCTGATTTTTAACTTTCAACTATTAGGTGAAAGCTGGAAACAGGGAGCAGCACAGTGACACCACCCCAATAGTTCTCCAAAGACCAAGTAGTAAGTGGCCCCAAAGGCCACAATCTAAAAGCCTTCTGCTTTGGAACCAAACACCTCCAGTCATCAGTTAACCAAGCAAGTTTTGTGAATGTCTAAGACGCTCAGTTCACATAAGCATAATTAATGTATCCAACTATCAAGCATAAGACTGACATTATCTTGGAAAAACTCCAAGGGTCACAGCCATGATACATGAGAGGAAGCTACAGAAGGAGCTACTGCATTTGCTTAATAAATCTAGTGCACAGACTGCTGTCAATGGATTCTGTTCCAAGAAGCTGTACAAACAAAACAGTTTTTACAGGCAGAAGAGCGGGAAGGGGGTAGGAGAGAGGCGAGAAAAATTTGATCTCATGATCCCTACCAAAGTTGAACAGCTGAAATGTTCACGGACAACGTGTGAGGAACTCATGAATTTTCTGTATTATTATGACAAACTTCAATTTCACAACTTGAAGGAGATGAAGACCACTTCTTTTAGAATCCAGGAAAGTGCCACAGTTCATCATTTAAATATGAAGCTGTAATTTAAAACAGATAAGTTCTCCGTTGAGCCATTTGTATTCTTTGATACATTTTCCATATTTTTTCACCAAGATGGGAGTCATTCACACATAGTCTATAATAGATTTTCTACTAGAATAAATGGATCAAATTTTACACAATTCTCTTTAATGAAAGACCACTGCAGAACCCTAAAGATACACTGAAGCTTAATTATTCACATTTCCTTCTCAAATCACTATAGTTTAACTAGTAGGCTTAAACTGTGCTCTCTCTGCATGGAAGCATAAATGTTAAGCATAAAAACCCGAAATGTATGCATCACAAACTATCCTAATTTTTAGTGTATACAGACTAAAAGTGTAAGAATGCCTTCAGATTATTTTCGTGCAATCTTTCTTCATTCAGCTTTAGGAACAGCAAAAAATGCCAAAGGGTAATCAGTTGTTCTTATATCCTTCAGCTATGCTGCCTTTCAATTAAATTTAATTAATATACCTGAAAAGGTGTTACTTTCATATCGGACTGTCTGTAATCACTGAAACACAGCATTAAGTAAACTAATTATATTCAAATAAGGTAAGTATAACTGGCTTTCACAAAGTGTCCTGAGGAAACATTTTAGACAGACTCAGATGACTTGGTAGATGGCAAAAATCACTGCAATGCAATTTATTAATGAAGGCTTATTTTAAAGAATTATGCTAACATATGTCTCTTAACTCAGAAACTCCTTGCAGCAAACTTCTGCATGTGATTATAGTGCTCACTACCTTCCAAACAGGCTTAATTGTTCTGCAGAAATATGTTTTTCCTTCAGTTACTACTGTTAAGGAAGGCTGGTATTACTAGTCTTATTTTTCTGTTCTTTGTAACAAGACATTTGCCTTTGGAAGTAGTGTTGTACTACTTTGAATTGCTAAAGTCACTAAAAGAGGTGGCAGTAATTAGTAATCATAGTTTCATGTATACATATATAAGTATATAGATGTGTGTATACATGTACATGGTTTTCTATGTCCACATGCATATACACATATATAATACATAGATGTCTGTTTTAAAAATAAGGACCTTCCTTTTCAACTCCTGCAAAGAAAACAAAACAAAAAATCCCGCTTCATAAACTCTTATTCCCTCCCCATCTACCACACTACTATGATATTGCGGTAGATGTGGAGCTGTGCTATTCCAACATCTACTACTATGATCTGTAGACAGTGAATAGAATACCCCTCCCTCTTTCAATACATAACCCTGACCCACTTCACTATGGAAAGCTAGTGAAACAGGCTCCAAATATTTCATTCTGCAGCTGGTCTTTAAGCCCTAATAACCAAGGGAGGTTGAAGTCACTCTGTAATCTCCTAATGTGTAAGAATCAACAGAGCTCCCCTTTGAGCAGCCAGCCTACGCCAGAGCACAGAACAGATTGTGTCAAGTGACAGCTGCTTTCTGGCAGAACATGCAGGCTCCCTACCAAGAAAGGGAGGCAGGAAGCATCACTCAGTTGCGGAAGAGATTGCCAGCTTTGAAAAAATAAAATAAATAAATAATGTGGAAAAAAAATCATACAGCCACTTGAATAAGATCCATACAGCTCTGAAGAGTTGCTTGGATATACCCTAAATGTACATACTCCGTAGCCATCCCCTTTTCACCTCTCCTCTGCTGCTTGCTTTTAGGATGAAAGTGTCCCACAACAAGGGCTATTTGCCTGAATACCTGAATAGTGTTTAAGATATCATGGCTGTTCTGCAAAGATAAATAATAAAGGATTGTCAAGCTCTCTAAGTAGTTAAACCAAGTTTGAAATTGAACATGTCATACAGACACTCACTTTTCTTTAGAAAGAATTAGATGTCAGAAAATGAGCTGCAGGCTGCTGATTGATCAGAGATCACTCTGTACATAAAACACACACGCTATCACATGGAAGCATGTTTCTTGCAATCATGTCAGCCATGCGTAAACTAGGGACATAATAAGAAATGGTTTCGTAGCTCCATGTTCTGCCCAGCTTATGTAACTATAATTTTAATTTGGAAGTAGGTATTAAATACAGCTTAAGAGTAGTCACAGCTCAATTCAAGTAGGAGGTTTCGGAAGTTACATAAGCATATTTCTGCTTGTCTACAATGTTCTGCAGAATAAGGTTAGAATTTGAGTGCTACATTGTCAAAGACAAGTTGCTGCAATTACACTTTTGTACTTCTGGGTGTATTAGGTTCCAAGATCAGCCCAAGCACCTTTCCCTCCTCTGTTAAAGAAACAGAAACCAAAATCTCACCAAGAAAATCTTGGCAACACATCAGCAACTGATTTTTTTTTTTAAGGTCCATTTAGATATTATAGCTGCAACACTTTACAAATTTGCATTCATATCTTTTAGCTGTATAATTTAAGACCCTGTTAGCTAGATTTCAGCCCTGCTTAAAACCTTTGTCAATATACCAAGACCAAAGCAGGCTGCAAGTAACTGCTTTGGCAAACCCACACTGATGTGCAAGCAGTCAACACACAGAATTAAGCATTTTTAGAGGACATGGACTATCCAGGTTGGTTATCCATTTGAAAGGAGGTCATATAAATAACACTCAAACCAATTATAATGCTATATGGTCAGTGGAGAATGTTGAACTGTAGACTGAAATCTTTCAAGAACTCAAAAATGGTAAAATGGGTGTAACATAAATACACCAGACATTAACAGTTCAATTTATGGATGAAAGAAAAGTCCCAACCCCTATGAATAAACACACCTACAAACAGATCCGGGAATAGGAAGAGTTTTGCAATACAAGATACTACTAATAAAACAGGAAAGACGGTTACAAAATCCTCTCTTGTAAGTGTCCTGATTACACCATGAATTTATGATTATAAATTATCATCTTTACTACTTCCTCCAGTGCTTTACATTCTGTTTAACAAACAGAAATAGCATGCAAGGAGTTTTCAGGAGGGGTCTCTCTCTGCTCTGCGGCAGCAGCATCCCACTTAACCACATCCAGCCATGTGTCCAGCAGAGCACCTCAACGGAGCCAATGCTTCAGCCCACAGGGTAACTATGGAGTTGAGGCACAGGTGGGGCACAAGAACAGGACTCAGATTCAGATTCCAGTACTATGCGACCAAAAGCTGCTGATGATACTTTTGAGATGTTAGTGGTTGAACAAACATTTTCCATTACAACTACATGATGTTCTTCTAGTTTTGCATCTGTGTTCGTGAAAACATTGCAACTCGGTGCCAAAATACAACTGTTCTGACAACACAAAAATTCCTCTCTAGACTGATACCAAGTACTTTCAAAGCTGACTTTTGTTCAGGATCAGGCTAGTTTAGTTTCCATCCTTAATCAGGGTCTCTCCCTAGCACAAGCCCACGACTAATTCAGCCCAGAGTCAGGAATTCCTCCTCATCTTCCATTGTCTCAGCCTGCACCAAGGATACAAAACCACCAAGTCTCTCACCTTAGAGAAGCAGTTTATCTAGACATGGGTTATGACTCTCCCTAGCTATGCATCCAGATTGAGGACTTTTCATCCACCTCCCTGCTTCAGCTGGGAAGTTCACCTTTTTCTCCTGGCTGGGCCTAATTGCATCCCCAAGACTTTCAACAGTAGGGTCATAGTCACAAAAGCAATTCAGCTCACAACGAACAACCAGGATGGCACCACTGTCTTGTCCTTGCAAGACTACAACAACAAGTAGTCTTTTACTGGAAAGTTTTACAGAACTGAACAAACCATAGAAAACCTATTGCCAACGTTCTGAACCTGAACAAGTTTTATTCTAACACAAAGCAGCCTTTAAGAAGACATACCAGTAGCTTTTTAGAAAAGTAATAATGGCTTTTGCCACAATAAACAGTATGTCTTGCTAACTGCACAATGAAAGAGGGAAGTGTTTAGCTGTCTTAATATGGCCTAAACTTTATGCTCATAGTTAATTATTCAAAAAGATCATTACAAATTTCTGCTAGTCAAATGCAGCATAAATATATTTTTAACTACTACTTTTAGCAGCTCTCAAGACCAGGAAGCATTTAGTCAAAACCTAAACACAAAGGTAGTGAACTTGGAGGACAGTAGTACTTAAAAGATCACAGAACACGTGTCTCTGAATGACTGCAAAACAAGAGGGAGAGAACAGTCTAAAAGTGACTTTGCTATATTTAGGGATAGTAATCAATACAACACAGACACCAACTCCACAAATATAACTCAGTTGCCAATGCCTGAAGCCAATATATCTGCAGGGAAAAAACAGAAGTAAATAAATAGTTAAATCAGTCAGAATGCAACTGGGGAAAAAAAAATCCAAAGAAGGATTTGCCACACACAGAAGAAATGCTTTTTCTTTCTTTCTTTTGGGGGATTTTACTGGATATTTATACAAGTTTAGCAATCTCTTCACTATTCTTCATGCTTACTTTAATGTTGTGTTAGTTAACATGAGATTGTTAAGCAGTCAAAAACATTAAGGTGATACCACACAGAGGCTCAAAATGACAGCAAAATATAGCAGCAACCTAGTAACCTCTACTGACAAAATAACTTTGCCTTTGCAGCTCAGCGGGAAACATATTATAATCTGGATGCAATCAAATCTCTGGTGGGTTTTTAAATCACTGCTAAGAATAATCTGTCTGGTTGTTTACTCTGTTTAAAAGAATATTGTTGTCGACACCCAAAGTTTGATTTCCATGTTAGCCTAAACTCTTGCATCTCTAACTGTCTGTGGACAAAGTTTTGTCATCTGTATCAGTCAGACCTCCTGGAATAGTCAAATGCTTGAGTTATTATTAGGTCTCCACAAATCATAAGTGATAACACCCATGTAGAAAAGTTTGTAAAAGAAATTGAAAAGACAAAACCAGGATCTCCACCAAAACATCTACCAGTGGACTGAAAGACATCCATGGAAAAAGTACCGTGGGATTTTGTATTTACTGTGCTATTGACTTTTGCACTGTATACATTCCATTCATGATGAAAAATTCTATAAATGTACACGGCTGTGAAGATAAGTAGATTTGACCACTTATGGAAAGTAACAATTCGGGTATGATTTCTTGGGGTTTTGCTAGGTTTTGCTTTTTTTTAAATTAAAGAGTTATTATACAGAATTAATCTTTATCAGCCAATTTTAATATGTGCAACTGGAAGGGAAGAGAGAAGAAAAAACAGTCAAGTGCATCTGTTTCCAAATATTTGATTGGATATGGTTTGAACAGTTCGCAGCCCAAATCTTAGAAGAAGAGATGCTCTTATTAAATAACACAAGCCCTTTGTATATGGTCTTGCGCCTGCTCTTTTCAATGGAAACCACATTTATACTGTTCTTTACTCCTATAATGTTTCTAATCTATAGCAGTTAAGAGTAAGGAACCTACATCTGGTGCTTCACAATGCAACATCCACAAATTCATTGTTGTGGGTGGTTGGGAGTGACTAATTCAATGCATTTAAAATTAATAATTGTGCTTAAATGCTCTGTGTTTGCAAGTACACATTTTTGTTGTTGCTGCCATTACATCTGAACTACATTTGATATGGAAACAGCAAAACAAATATCCTCATGTCTGTATTAGCTCCATCCATCTTTGGCTATTAAGCTTATTTTGTTGTAATTTATTTCTATACAGACATAGATGGATTTTTTTTATAGCCACTAATTTAAACTTCAAAGTTTAAAGCAAGATGCTTTTGTATCCACGTTAATTCTGAGTAAGACTTGAAAACCTTGCCGTGTGTAGCCACCTCCTCCTCTCATAGGAATGAGTCCCTAGACCCAGGGCATTGCATCCCAATAACTAAGTGACCTGCATTGTTTCCTTCCATTTCTCAATTTCTGAAGCATGTGTCAGCAGAGTATCAGAGAATAAGAGTATTTTCAAACAATCAGAAGTAGGTTCTTCTCAAGAGTCCTTATCAGTAACCTAGCTCTCCTTTCACTGAAATTAGCGGGACTTCTATTACTTTCTTGAGAAAAATAAATGAAAGAAAATAATAAAAGAAAAAATTATCTATGTCTCAACTCAGGAAACATTATGTACCTCTGCAAAATTCCTTAGCATAGGTGTATTGAATTCTCCTCTGACCACAGAGGCCAATTAAGAGCACCTTCACCTAATCTATCCCTGATGCTGTTTGTTTTCTCGCTTACTCCAAACGTTACCCAAAAGTTCTGACATGACCCACATGCTATAACCACTCTCCTCCAACGACAGAGAAAGAATTCTTTTCCTCCACTGAGGAATTTCCAAGACAAACAACAGATGAGTGTTTCAAATGAAGACTGTACTTGGTGAAGAACTATCTGATGAAGGTTACTAAGCTCCTGGACTACAAAACTGACCATTCAAGACAAATTTCTGAGTTATAGGATTTGCTAATTTTAAACATAATTGACTTGTGAAACTCATCTGGCCTAAGAAGCCATACATGACATGCTCTAACATGCAACAACATGGAGCTGTGGCTGCATACCACAAACAGACCCCAACGTAAGAAAACAACACACAAAGTTATTTTTAAATCCATTTCAGAGAAACTGTTTGAGGACATAGGTAAGAGGGTGCTTACATTCATTTTAATAGTTCCTCACATAAAAGGACAAATTTTCCAGTTTTGTTTATTTGTTTAGTACAGGGAATTCCTGGAGGGGAGACTAATATTTATAGCAATGCTAGTCAAAGCATTGTGTCTCCATTCCCAAGATTGTCTGTCCAACTAAAGAAACAAAAAGCCTCATCTGCCAAAACCAGCCCAAGTAATTTCTATTGTTGATTTCTTTTGAAGTCAACGATACTGAAGCCTAGGGCAAATTCTAAGCAACCAGGTCCCACGTTTTAGTTTTCCAAATAGCTATCCACAGAAGGTTTTGAGCTTTACAAACAACTAAGCCATTTAAAAGAGATTCTGTCTTAAACTGATCCAACTAAACTATGAACACGATCAAGTGTCATCTTCCAAAATGGAACAGTTGAAACTCCTTTATTTCCATTTGGAAGAGCAAGAGTTCTTGTTGCTCAAGGTGAGGCTCCAAGGCAGTAATGCTTATTTTCTCATCCACTTTATTTTATAAATGCATCTAAAGATCACTGTGACTGGACTAGTAAGTATGAACTATGAAAAACAATCAATACTCACCATCATTACATAGAACAGAAGGCTTTCATAATATCCACATAAAGTGCACATATGCTTCCTATGATATACGCCCTTCAAAGCGAGGGTCTCTATACACAGTACAGCTCTTATCCATCATACCAGTTTATGAGCACAACAGGCATTTAAAGCTGAAAATGTTCTTACCCTGTACAAGTAGCCTTGTGCTAAACAAGGCAGCAGATACTTTGTGCTATTGATCTGGGCAGAGTCATCCTCTTGGAAGCATTCACATAGTGGTTTGGTTTTCAACAAACTGAAAATTTCATAGGCCTAAACACTTACTAGGTTTCTAATTCTAGGACTCTATCCCCTTCCCCAACTCCCTTTAGTGCTTTTTCAAAATGGAAAGGACTGGCTGCAACCTCCTTTTGCAGAAACTTTGTGATGGAAACAGCAGCTTCCTTGCACATCCACTCAGATGTATACAAGCTGTGGAAATCTGTCATACAGTAATTTCACTGCTTCTCAGACTTCTTTCCTCATCTCCCTCATGCACAATAGCTAACTGTGCTCTTAAAATTTGTGACATTAATGTATTTTAGGACTTCATTTAGCTCCAAGTGTCTAAAGCACCACAGTTCTGTTGAAAATTGCACATGAAAGAGAATTCTTTTGGCTATTTTTTGATTAACCAGAGATATGGAAAACTCAAAAGCCTGCTTTTGGGTTGCATTAAATTTACCGTACACCTTTTTAGATGAATTTACGACAATGGAAATAAATTAGATAAGAAAGATCAGTCGCTACAAAAACTTTATACCACTTACTGTACAGTAACCACGACGTACCAACTCCTGATTGATCCTATTTAATTCACTATGCTATAGAAGTGTAAACCCCCTTTTATGCTTTAAAATGGAAAAAAATAACACACACACAAAAAGAACCCTTACATGCATCCCAACAGCAAAGAACACAGTTTACCTCAGCCTCACTGGTAAAATTAAGTAGACAATTTTAATGGATTGGTTTTTTTTACACACTCGCCCATCAGAACACAATTTCCTTAAAACATATAAACATTCTCTCGTCCCCCCCAAAAAAAGTTCAACCCACTGATACCGAATGATTTTTACTGCACATGCACAAAGAAAATGTGTCTGAAAGCTGTCTGCTTTTTGGCATACAGATACCTCAGAAAGGAAATCGAAGTGAGATCTGGCATCTGTGTATTTAGAGAGAGTGGCTATTATTCACACCTTGCTATGACAATATGACTTGGCAAATGCAGAGTGAAATGCCTTCCCCCTCCTCCCCTCCATATTGCACTGCTATAATTGGCCACCAGCAATCTGACGTAAAAAAGGTTTGTACGTGCGCGCTCCGCTGGCATATGCCCAGACAAGGTCTGGGAAGGGAGAACTTCCCAGGAGTCGCTGCTAGACGCACGCAGTTGGAAGAAAGCCTGCAAAACTGCAGATTAGCAGCCTACAAACCCCCTCACGGGCTGTGCTGGCCAGCTGAAAAGCTCTTCCCCAGATTTTGAACCAGTTTGTCAGACACTAGATCTGGAATCGTCTGAGGCTAGCAGCACAGCTCTGGTTCCAGGCTGCTTAGATAACAACTGGGCAGCTAACTGGATGGACTAGGAGAAGTTATTTTAAGTTGCAATTACTAGCTCATATCTTATCAAAAGAGCTGGATGCGCACAATCACTGCTGCTAATAGCTTCCCTTCCTCTTCTGAAAGGGCAACAAGAATTTTATTCATGGCAACTAAAGATAAATAGTTCCAGGTGAAGGTTGGGTGCACTCTGCTACTGCAGCCACTCCAGTGAACTCCAGTGCCTCCCACTCTTCTTGCAGGCAGTCCTGCTCCGCACCGAACTGCATCTCTCTGTTGTAGAAGTACTTAGCCAGCCTCCTTCTTACAGTGATAAAAGATCCAACTAAAACACCATGTGGTGGCAGTGCTCAAAGCCAAAGCCTGCACAACTTTAGCTTAGGGCTGGGTAGTCCCCAACTGCACACAGACGGTGGCAAAGCACTCTGCACTTTCAAAGCAATCACTGAGCAGTTGAGAAAAATATGAATCTGAATCCTAGGGAGATGGAAAGTAGCACTACTGCACATCAGACAAGGTGGAAATTCAGAGGGGGTCAGTAGCAGGATGGTGGAGAACAAGGTATCCTCCATTTGCTATGCAAAAACTAATCCAAGTACAAGAAGAAACATCAGCGTCAGATACAATATTAAAAGTCATTGCCATAGCACAGAACATTCTTTACCAGGCAAGATTAAGTGTTGAAGGACAGCCTGACCCTGTTACAAGTTCATCTGAAGTTATAAGGCTGAGTGAGTAAGCTGGGCATAAATAAACATGTTTTTTCTTGCATGACTCCTTACACAGCTACACCTCAGCAACAGATTTCTCTTAGATCAGTCATGCAGTTGCTACTAACAGCAAAGACTGGTCATCATAAATTTTATGCTCCCATACTGCTTGCACCTACAGTTTAGGAACAATGGTCCCATCAATCCTCCAGGCCCATTACTGGCTACCAAATACAGCATTTTCCATCAAGTATTTAATGAGATTAATTTTAATAGGATTTTATAGACCACCTGCAGTCACTTACTTTACTGCAGCTTTTTAGGCTACTGTGACTTTCAGAAGTCAGGCATTACTTACATATTTTACCTATCATTGGGAAACCCCACACACTGTAAAAAAGGTACCCAATCACTGAAGAAAGGTAAAGAACTGTGTGCTTACAAGCTTTCTAAGGTAGGTTCTGGAACATTTTCTTACAGATTTGGTAACAAACTGTAGACTAAGTCAATGGGAGACTTTGTCTTTCTCCTATACTTCTATTATCATCCATTCCCCCATCTCTGAAAGAAAGCTCACCAAAAGGTTCCAGGATTTTTTTTCTGGCAACAAGATGCTGCTCCAAGACTGTGCCACACACAAACTGGATGAGCAGCCAGCTGCTGAGTGGGAGGCTCATTAAAAAGGGCCATTTGCTTGCCATATGTCTCTTTTTTCTAGACAGACGAATTCTAGTCATTAGAGTTTAACCAGAAAGGCAGATTAGTAAAGCAACTTTTTGTTCACATGGTACCAGAAATTTTCCTAAGCAGAGTATTGAGAACCACTGGGTGGTCAGACTGAGTTACTGGTTAGAAACAAGAGCTCCTATCTCAAAGTGGAATTGGCAGAGCATCTCATCCTTGCAAGGCTGACATTTCCCAACCTCCCATAGGGGAGCCCCAGTCCCGCAACCTCTTCCTGCTCCTGCCCTCCACCACCACCCAGGCTGCTGCTGCTACTGTCTTCTGCTTCCTCCCTCTACCACCATCTCCTCCTCATTCCTGTCACTGCTGTAATATTTTGTCTGCGCATTCTCACACCCAACAGGATGACTACAGGAGTATAAACTGACAGGATCATCCAAGCCTGTCTGCCATTGAGAAGTATGTGCACTGAGCTCCCAGCTTAGGAACGCAGTACAAATGCATCTGCTCCCAAACATCTATCCAGAACTGGTCTTGCATACCTTTGGGGCCATGATGTGTGTCTTTAGCAGTGTGGGTACTACCACCCCAGCAGACAAGCACAGGTAACTCATTATAGGCTTCCTACAATGGGGTAGTGGTCACTCATCAGGAAGAAAATTAACAAAAAGGAAACCAACCACCAACAAATCCCAACCCTTTAAGATTTCAAGTGCATCTCAGCCTCTTTTTTAGGATCATAGAAAGTAGTTTTACAGATAGGAATATATGCTAGATGTTATTATAAATATAAGTCTCATCTATTTACATACTGTTTTAAGACACTACCAGTCTGAAGTCAAAGTCAGATTCCCTATTACTTTTAGTTAGAAAGTTGGTCTTAAATTAACGTCATGCTTTTATAACAACTATCCTCCTTGGAGGACTGAAAAGCTCTTCACAGGAAAACATTAATTACCATGAACAGTCACAAGTATGACCATTTCCCACATCCAGCATCCCAACAATGTCTAGAGAAGGATAAAGCTGATTTACTGTCACATTGCAACACTCGCTCTTACTCAGAGTATTTCTCATCCCACTTCCAATGATATGCTGCAGCCCTTCCCCTATACTGACTGATGGATGCTTCCTTCCCAGCAGCTGGTTGTGGGTTTCAAAGTCACAGTCCTAAGAATGCCTGAACTCGGACCCACACATCTTAAAACACAGCAGTACTTCAATTTTCTTTTTTTTTTGGTGGTAACATTTGCATAGCAAATGTCTTAGTTTCCCACACATACTTTGAATCCTAATAGCTAATTTAGCAAGGATACAGTAGCTAAACAACTGGATTATGGAAGCTATCCATCTTACCAAGGTTTCATTTTCCCCATCAAGCTTCACAGTAGCCTTAATTTTTTGACTTTGGAAATGCAGAGGCCCATGCAGCGTTTTATCAGAGACAACTTTCCCCAATCAGTACTTCCTGCTAAACACTTTCTCCTCCACAGATACACATCTTGCCCTTGCCTATGTTAAAAAGGTTATTAATGATAAAAAAGTAAAAAAAGAAAAAAAAAAAACACAACCAACCCTAAACCAACCTATGTTTCTGGAAGAAGACAACAAATGCGCTTCTTATTTTGATGAAGACCTTCAGAAACCTTCAGATGGGATCATGCATCCTCATCACGTGTCCATCTTTTCTCTTGTGTGCGTGTGCAACCACTGTGATAAAAAGGGGACCTTTCACATGATGAACTGGTCCACACACACACTAAAAGTGGGATCAGGTGAGCACCATGAAACAAGGAACAGACGCAGTCAGCTTGAATTATTTTAGCCATCCAAATGGTGCCAGCCAGCCTTGGCTGGCTATTCCCAGTCTACTGCAACACAGAATTCATGTGAGATGAACCAGAAAAGGTTGAACTGGTGACAAATATTTAAAGAGCACACTGTGAATGTGACTTCCCTGAAAAACACAGCCTCCTTGGCATGTAGATTTGAAAGGTCTGTCTTACTCTACATACGCTATCAACCATCCAAGATGACAGTGGCATCTGTCAGTGGTGTAGATTTTGACAGGTGGCTTACTGCTCAGCATTCCTAGTTTGAGGACACTCATGAGAGCCCCTGTGCAGTATACACATGTACACTGTATTTCCTTCTTTGCCCATGCTCTGCCTGCCTTTGGGATCAAGCTGAGCACTCTGGTTGAGTTTCACCTGCAACAAAGGGAAAGAGAGGAAGAAATGAAGCTTCGTATCTGTACATAAAGCTGTGAGGGAAATAAGCACAGGCTTCAGGTTCTCATTAATGCTTAGGTCCTTCATAATGAGAAGTTAAATGCCCATGTTTCTCCTATCCAGTTAATAATGGTCACCTTTGCTATTAGCTTTAATAGCTTCCTCTGCACGCACACTGAAACAAGTTAATCTCTACCAACTGAGGAAAGAAAATCTCTGCACAACAGCTCACGACAGAGGGAAAATGCCAGTTTTTCCACTCCTTGAAGTTTCAAAGCTCACAGAAGTGCCTTTCCCTGACACAGCAGAATGACTGTCTTGGATCACCGGCTAAATTAAACACAGAAATTACATTCTCAATATAAACAGAGTTATACATGGCTTAAATAGCATGGTTTTATTTTCCTATTGGCACCAATTGGTACAGTAGTTCAGTCAAAGCTTAAGACATCCATGATGTCAGTTGCTTTAATAGGCAGCATTGACGTGACCGGCTCTTGTTCCCAGACGCGAAGTGTGCTAGTTTCCATGGGGAAGATGCTGACCGAAGAATTCCTACCACATTTCCTATCAGTTGTTTTGAGCCACAAACACTGGCTCCAGGGGAAAACAAAAAAAAAAGTCTGTTTGTGTCTCCAAAAATTCACAAGATGACATCATCCTCTGCGACAGATTCCTCTGTAGCTCCCTCCCCAAACACACACGACCTATCAAAATCCCTGTTCTGCATTCCTGCCAGCGGGGTTTGTATGTACAGAAGGGAAAGACATTCATGAGTTTCGCTTTGCTTGTTTGCCATGATAGCTCAGTAGTAACAGTTCCCCCTCCAGCCTCAAGGAAAAGGGACAGCCAGTCTGAAAGAGATTTCTTAAACTAATCATAGGAGGCTCCTGACAATTTCTTCCCTCTCAAATTCCCATGCAGATTTAGACCATGTAATAAGTCAGAATACCAGCAAAGGAAAACAGAAGGGACATACTTGAGACAAAGTGAAACCAAGGGCAGAAGACACAGACAAATGGAGTAAACCATACCCAAATGTCCTAAGCATTAAGCACGGTACACTGCAGAATTCTTCATCTGCTACTAGGACGCACTATAAACCAGGTCTATCACAGGACAGTTGTGTTGGTGACAGCGTTATCCTTTGTAAAGATTTTGTAGCAGTGACATGCTTGCTTACTTCTGTACCTGCAACTCTACTCACATGAAAACACAAACCCCGACATCATGCACCAGAGTAAGCAAGAGATTAATAGAAGGCAAAAGGTAGGAAATGGGTTGATTAACAGTAGGAAAGGGCGAAACAGCTTCACACTTAATTTGTGCTTTATTCAGTGCTTAGAAGCAAACAGCTCATTCCTAGCCCAACCTCGCTGGCTGAAGCTTATTAACTGGGTAGCCTGTGGCGTTCACTCATCTCCCCCCTTCTAAATCCTTAAGTTATACCTTATGAAAGAGAAGAAAAGCCTCCTTTTGAAAACTCAGGAGCACATTCCCAATTTCCTTGTAGCTAGTACTTAGAACAGCCTTAACTGGTCGGAAGCATGGGATCAGACCAGAATCTGGAATGCAGCCCTAAATACACTTGAAATACCCAATGGGGATCAGCCTTTTCCTCCAGCTTCTCAATGGTTAAGTTAGGCAGCTATTAAGACCCTTCTCCTAAGCACTTAAGTCATTCTAGCATCATGCAAATGAGGCCACTGTACTAGTGGAGCTAAGGCAAAGTAATTCAAGCAATGCCAAGCAGATCCTGTGTGATTTAGCCCATCTCCCAGCCTTCCGGGAACCAGCTTCCCGGCTGCTATTCTACCCTTCCCTCAACTGCAGTCTTTCAAAAAGGCATCTTCTCCAGTTAATTTCTTTTGTACAAGCCTCTAGAGTTCTTTCCTAATTGATGCAACTCCAATCAGCTTCTTTGTTGCCCACAGAGATCTGAAATAAGCAAGCAAAAACAAACAAACAAAAAACTCACCTTACAATGAATGTTTTTAAGGTCACAGTTGAACTTCATCAAGTTCCAAGTTTGCAGACTTAAGAGTACCAGCCAAGAACTGTGGAAGTCTGAGAGGGACGTGATAATTCAAATCATCAGTTTTAAAAGCGGCAAGCTTTCCTTCTCTCCTCCTACTCCCTTTCCCTTCCCACAAATAAAACAGGAAGTTCAATGCTGAGACAAATCTTAGCCTCTTTTAAAGAAGGGTAAAACTATACCCATGCTGAAGTCAAAGCAGAGGAAAGCAAGACAGCTGTATCTGGAAGTACACACCTCTTTCCACCTGTACCCCACTGAGATGGTATTAAAAAATATTACTATTATCATAAGGTTTTGTGCCCTTTAAAGCACCAAACAAATCCCATGAAATCAAACAAACTTCATAGTGCAAACTGGTGTCCACAAAACCCAAGTTCTTATTCCAGGCAGGAAAGCATGACAGAAAATACCTGTATTTTCTTTCCATGAACCTCTGAGACATAATCAGCCTCTTCCTCTATTACTTGGAGGAAATAATACACTGTGAACTATCCTGTGAACATAGTACCCGGTGAAAGTAACCCTCCAGTTCTCATTACATCAAAGAGCAGCAGCCTTTGAGAGCTGCAGACTCTACAGCAGTTTCAGACATTTGAGATCGGACAGACAGCAAAACTGAAAGGTGGGTGGGAACTAAAACAGTTTAATGGGGTTTCACGAGAAGGCTGAATACAATCTTTGATGTATCCAGCCACATCAAGCAAATTCTGCACATTCTGTAGGTGACTCCAGAAATTTGTTACAGATATAAGGCTCTCTGTGTGTGTGTGTGTATATATATATATATATATATACACACAAAATGAGAGAAATAGTCTCACAGTCTGCTGATTTTGATGTACTAGGATGATAACTGTAAGGAAACCAGACACTGCAAAATAGTCTAGCTGACTGAAGAAAGATGAAGTTGAAAGTGATTCTCATCAGTGTGACTGATGAAGAATCACACACCACTGTTTCACTAGAAGCTAAATTTGAACCACTTCCCCATACTGAAAAGGTATTTGATTCACAGCTTGCATTCTGGGAAGTTGCTGGCACACGATACTAGAAAGTAAGTATCATATACACACAGAACAAACTCCTTGGGCTCAGGACAAACTGCTCTACTGAAAATCAAGCAAACCAGCAAGCAAACAAAAAATAATGGAAAGACATATGCATACATTCTTTAGTAGTTATAAACCAAAATGTGAAGTAGAAGAGATTCTCCAACACAGGTGGTCAGACAAAAGGGGAAAATTTCATGGAAGCGAGGTAAAAAGCTGTCCCTTCACAAGACTGGCTAATGGGGGGAGATGGAGGAACACGCACACCCACAGGTACAAAAGAAATAAACAATTTTTGCCAGCAGCTTCAGTGCCTGCCTTTTGATCCTGTGATTTGATATTGCATTGTAGAGCAATGGAGAGGCATTTGCCAAAATTTAAACAGGTACAGAAAAGTGGGATAACAAATAGACAGGACCACGAGGAAGTCTGACATCAACTAAACTGGTTGAGAATAACTCTCTAAAAACAAAAAACAAAACCAAAGCCACAACAAAACCAACAGCAAAACAAATCAAAAATTAAATATATATATATATATGCTCATATATGGAAGAACAGTTCATCCATTATTTCAAGGTAACAAGTTTGAAAAATCCAGGAACATGAATACAGTTCCTGGACTACGAGGCTGTGATTGCCTAGAGTAGAAAAACTCAGTCTTCCGTGGGGAACAAGGAGGTAGCAATTAAACTAAAAACAAGTAGGTAAATATATTTTAAGGCATGGAATGATACTATATGGGTGGTTATAAGTATTTTAGACATTACTGACTGCAGACTTGTACAGCTGAAGAGGCAAGCACTGCTCACTAAAATGAGTACCCTCTCACTCTGCAATACCCACACACTGCTCTATGGTCATATCTATAACAAATAGAAGTACTTTATATATACATAAATATAGACTTTCTTTTATCTGTTTATGGGGAGAAAAGGGTTGCAAGTCTCAGGAAAGTTCACACAGTCAAGTATACACACCTACACAAGTCATAGTTCTCTTAAAACCATGAAGACTATCCACTGATGCCAATGCTTTTGTATGCAGTAACTGCAAAGAAAAACTTTCAAGCCTCCAACTGCTTTTCAGATCATACAACTTTTTCAAGGGAAAAACCAAAACAATACTTAGGTACTAGGGGATTAAACGTGCAGGGTTTTCTTCTTTGTTTTCTTCTGAGGACATGCATTCATTAATCATTTACCATCCCACCGATACATGGCAGCCCTGCCTGTCAGAAGCACTGCACTGGGGCCCTGTTCTCTAGAAGTTATATTCAGTTTTACAGCACAAAAGACCTAGGAGAACTATGTGGTAGTTGTGTGCTAGGTTAAGTTCAAAGCAAAACACAAATTAAAATGCAAAACATATTTCATATCAGGGAGTGGTGTACCTGGAAGACTCACCTAAGTTCCCTACTCCAGAGCAGTGTCCCTCCCTGTCTTAGGTCTCACCCATCTCTTTCCACTTATAGGCTACCCCATCAGAGCTGTGCTGCTCCACCTACACAAAAGAACAGGCACATCACCCACTGCTCCCAGGGAGGCAAAGCCTCAGACCAAGGGCTCTTTGTCCAACACCACCTTCCTTGACTACCAGACAGCATTAAATTACACGTGAAGGAGGGAAGGGTCTAAACTGAACGTCAAAGAAGCACTTCCTTTGTTCCCAGAGTAACACAGGCTGGCAGCAGCTGTACCATGAAGTTGTCAAGCAAAGGATGTTTGCCAGTCTAATGTTTGCTCTTCTCTGCAGGGCCATGAAGAGTCATAAAGCTATATGCTATAAACATCCAAGAGTGCTCAGTATCACCAAAGTAAAATGCCAAGCTCTTCCAAGATCACAGGATGGGCTGGGTTGGAAAGGACGTTAAGATCATCAAGTTCCAACCCCCCTGCCACAGGAAGGGACACCTCAAACTAAACCGTGTCACTCAAGGCTCTGTCCAGCCTAGCCAAGGATGGAGCATTCACAACTTCCGTGGGCAACCCATCCCAATGCCTCGCCACCCTCACAGTAAAGAAGTTCTTCCTTATATCTGAATTTCCCCTGTTAAAATTTAAACCCATCACCCCTTGATCCTGTTGCTACAGTCCTGATGAAAAGTCCCTCTCCAGCATCCTTGTAGTCCCCCTTCAGATACTGGAAGGCTGCTATGAGATCTCCATGCAGCCTTCTCTTCTCCAGGCTGAACAGCCCAAACTTTCTCAGCCCGTCAAGATCTCGGATGCATCAGGTTCAGGCTGGGTTCTGAGCAACATAAGCTGCTGTCACCATCCCAAGACAACTAGGAGACACCTAACTCACACCATCCTTCAGTGCTCCCACCATATCTAAGGTCTGACTTTCCCAGAGTGGGCAGCAGTAGAGCTGCTGGAACCACAAAACTGTCTCAGAGGCAGGCTTGCCTTTGGACATGAGAAACTTCTGCAGCTGCACATTGCAAAATCTCAGGGAGCTTTCCTGCTCCACTGCTGCAAAGGAAAGTTCACTCTAGAAAAGACCTGCAGAGAGCATCTTCTTCCATGTTAGTAGGACGTAATGAGGAACAGGCCCATCAGGCACTGCTCCATGATCAGCAGAAACAGGTTTCAGCAGGACATTTGCTGTACATCAGTTCTAATACCGAAGAAGGGACTTCTGACTCATTCCCATCCAGCACCCCACCTGGGAAGATCCACAAAGCGAGGCTTTAAATGTCTTTGAAATGACAAGCTATTGGCACACTTAGGTAACCAAGAGGACAGGGCACTTGCAATTACTCTGTATTAGCAATTGCTAACACCTTCACTATATGGTAGGGAGTAGTGATTTCACAGGCAGAGTATTTCCAACACCCCGGATGTGTTACAGTGTGGCACACCTTGGAATGGGTGTTACTTTCTAATGTCTTCATAAAAGTATTTTCTTTATTAGTTGCCTCCTATGAGGACACAGCTAATAGCAGCAACATGAGGCATTCTCTTCAAACCCAGGGCAAAGGCAAGTGGAAACTTAAAAGAAAAAAAAGCAGGAGTTTGGGTGTGATTTTTTTTTTTAATAGAACACCATCTCAAAGGAACAGCTTTGTTCTCAGATGGGGGAAAAAAAAACCTCAAACAGACAAGAGACCAAACGAACCATCAGCTGCAACAGAGATAAGGCCCTAAAAACCAAGAGTAAAGGTCCTGTTATGGTTTGATTAAACGTGGGAGTGAGACTCAGGGGCAAAATAACCTAGACGCTGCCAACCCACCCACAAGTACTTTTCATAGCATGCCCACACCAATAGCAGCACAGCCTCAAAGATTTTACCATGCAGGTGAAGGTATGCACATGTGTATGCTCACATGGGGTCTGCCACAGCCCTCTGCGCCACCATTCCTTTATTGCAAGTTTCAAGGAACCACGTCCAGCTCCATCAGCTTTTACATCAGCAGTTTGCACACATAAGGAATTGTGGCCATGTAGGCAGGGGCGTTTACAATAGACTGAGCCTATGACATCTATGGTCACAGCAGAAGGCTTTGGAGGCTTGAGCCTCTGAATGGATTGCCCAAGGAAGTTACGAATGCTCCATCCCTGGCAGCGTTCAAGGCCAGGCTGGACAAAGCCTTGGGTGACATGGTCCAGGAAGAGGTGTCCCTGTCCATGGCAGGGGGTTGGAACTAGGTGATCCTAAGGTACTTTCCAACCCTAACTTTTCTATGATTCTATGCTTTTGATCGTTTTGAGCTATATAGCGCTGGAAGGTAACAGAAGGGTCAGACAACACCCAAGGGACACAGCATCTTCAATGCTTTTCAGTTATCACAGAATACGTTTGAGACATGGTCATCAGGATGCCAGTGACACTGGGAATGAGAGGCGTTCCTCTTGACAAGCAGCAGCAGAGTGAGGTCTAACTCTGCAAGGCATCAGCATGCCCTGTATCTTCCAAATTCATATCACAAAGCAATATTTTCCAGAAGCTACTAGGAGAGACATTTATCAAGGTAAAGATTACAGTGCTGCCTAAGCCAAAACTAGCAATAACATCTGACAACAGCTGGAGGGTATGGATAATACACACTTGCTTTTAGAGTAGAAATTTAGTATTATGGATAGCATTGTACCAGGAGCAATATAAAACTAGTTCAGACAGAAAGCTTGTAAGACCTTCCTGTGAGTATGAAGTGTGAGTTGTGTACCTGACGAAAGCAAAGGCCATCAAACATTCATCTGTTGTGATGGTTTACCCTGGACTCTTGCAAAGTCTACCCTCTTATGCCAAGACAGGGCAGTAATTTTCATCTTTCCATTCTATATGCACGTGAAGACCTCTTTTGTTTCAGGAGCCAGAAAGATATTAGCCATTTGGTTTTAATTACACAAAAATTGAACTCTATGCTACATAAACTTTTACTCTAAAGAGAATACAGCTGGAGAGTATTCAAGAGGGAATGGTTAGACTAACAGCTGTCATATATGGCTGTTCTTTGACAGCAACAGCAAAAATCAACCGTATTGACCATTCCTGACAGAAATACCAGGGCAGCAGCTTCCCAATAGGGAAAGGACTATCAGCAGGACTGTAGAACTTAGGTTCTGTTCATGAGAGCTCACTTAAACGTAAAATACATCATTTTCCTTCTTTAATAAGGCTTTATTGTATTTAGGTTTAATAAGTGTATCAAAACCTGATTTAGCAAGTAACAAAATAAGATTTACTTCATACTCATACGAGTATAAAGTATGTCTTTGTGGTACTTTTAAGCTCATAATCTCAGGAGAATAATAGTTTCAACTTCCCTTCCTGCTCAACTGTTGTATGCAAAATCATGCTGCAGTTTGCTAAGTTAAAATTCTGCTAGGAGTTAAAAAGAAAAGGTTGTTCCATTGAAGCTGAAACAATCCTAAAAAGTCATTTTAATGAACTCTAATGTTCCATCTCAAAGGGTCATTCTGTTAGGCAGTACATATTACTTGGCAGAAGTTAAAGCATGCAAAAGTCAAGCCTATAATCCCAAATTTATACAGTTTACAAACATTTGCCTACGGGGACATAAAATCCCTCCTCTACAACAAAAGAACCAATGGCTGAGCCCCATATAAACATTCTGTCAAGTGTTCTAGCTGTGCTTTCCGCAAAGATGGAAAACTCTTCCATGCTAGCAGAGGGCTGTGACAGCCAGCTCACAAAGCAATCACCACCTGACAGCAGGACCTTTCAGTAGCAGAACATCCTCCTCAAAGAGGTAATGAATGATTCTGGAGCACTCCCATGTCCCACAGCTCACTGCAGAGCAAATAACCTACCTAGCTCCAGAGCCAGCAGCATAACTGTGTTAGGTCAGTACACAGCACAGCAAGTCATCTTAGAGGCAGCTACCTTAAGCTTTGCCTCTTTAGTGCAGGGGTCTGGATCCTAAGATCCCTAAACACAAGGGACTGCACAATGCAGCACTGAAAGTGCACTCAGTGTTAGCTTACAGATCTATGTATAGTACTCCACAGCAGCGTAAGTTAATCTTTAGGGTATGGAAGACGTCCCTAAGTGCATTTAGATGCTAGCACCAGATTGCAGTGCTTTGCTAACTAAACCTCCACATGCTTATGCTCATTTCCGCTTTCTTGTAGGCAAGCCCATCAGATATGCTCTGGGTACTACAAGTTAGCACTGACCATTTGTGTGAAGTTCTTTGGCAGCATCAGAGCCCATTACATATTCAGTAAGTGCCCTCACTACATGTCAGTTTCTAAGCTTTCATATATTTTCATCTCATTAACAAGGGGTTTATAGCAGGGAACTTTCTGGAGGTTGTTTGACAGCCAACTAAACACACATGTTTTCCTGCACCAACACAAGCCAGGAAGAAAAGCACATTGACACTTTCGCAGTATCTTAAGGAACAGATTTTGATTTTGCTGGTATCTATGTGAATTTAAGCTATGAATGAATGGAAGTATGAAGAGGAAAGAACTCCTACTCAGATCTTTTCTTTAAAGATGAAGGACAAAGCTTTAGTAACCCCCTTAAGATCCAAGCTTCTTTCACACCAATACCATTTTATTTTCTGTTCTCCTTCTTCCAGGAATCACAGTGGGGATTTTAAGACACAGCATTCAGTTTGAAGGAACTGATGCGCTTACCTAGCCTCAGGACTGAAGGTTATGTAGCCAGGAGGTATAAAAGATTCAATGCTTCTAAGCACACGCACTAGAAACCGCTTATGCTAAGAAAGTTAAATTCTGAGATTTTTTAAAGCCATGTATATTATGACACATATGCCATCAGACCAAGGCTTTTAAACAGGTCTTAAAAAAGCTGATCTTCCAAAAGTGAACTCCAAACTGAAACAGTATGTAAGAAGGCAACTGGTGTAAGCTGCATTGCTGAAACTGGGTGCATCACTGCAGTTGCAGCACTGGTATGACTGAAATAAAACACTTCTATCACCTCCCGTACAATTCAGCACACCCTCGTTGCACCAGCATTTTGAAAGACTATGAGAGATCCTAGTAGATTACTCAATTAACAGTCAGCTATGCAGAAGCCCAAGTAAAGCACTAAGCCCATGTCTCTGCTTCATAGCCACGGCTCTTTCTGTTTGCACCTTCCGGCTTTTTAAATTCTTGTATCTACTGCAGCAAGAGAAGCACTTCCCACTCATAAAGTACTGTTCTATTCAGCTTGTGAATAAGGACATTGAACAGTAGGAAACACTATTACAAATAATATCGTAGGAAAGTATAAACACCCTGAAATAATCAAATAAATATGGATTAATTACATGATATCTACTTGGAACAACAATAGTACTGCATCATCCGAAAAGGCAGACGGTGACATGGAACTACATTAGTGTAAACTGTAGTATTATTACGAAGAGCCATTGGTTTTTAAACACAGAAATACTAAAGAATCCCCTCCAGCTTGAGTACACAATGAAGTATAAAAGCCACTTAATCTTTGACCAAACATTTCAAGGCACTGCCAAAAACTTTCACACTTTTGTCACCACATCCACAGATGTGAAGCAATGGCAATTCAAAACCAGTTCTTCTATATAGCCACCTGTTCCATCAGTGTGCTTTCCAGTGAAATACTATTCAGTAGCCCTGGGAGTAAATCAGCATCTCTTTTGCTCTGTAACATTATTAATAAATTAAAAGTCACAGATACAGGCATTAGAGGCTAAACTTCACTCCACCAAATAAAGTGATCAGTGTAAGTGGTGAGCAATTCATTCTCTTTGGATTTGAATTTCAGGTTAACAATAGCTTTACCTGCATAATGTACAGGGATTTCTATCTTTGGCCCTATGACGTAGTGACCCTCCTCCAGGCTATGAGCTGTAATTGTTGTCCACTGCCGACATGAATGAATCAGAAGATAATCGCTCTCTCGAAGGCCTTCTACAGTTTCTCCTGCAAAACAGAGACAGGATTTTTAAATAACTCACACTTACTGTATGAAGAATTAGGAAAACTTCACAACAAAATTTTATTCTTATTTCTCTATTTTTCAGATGTTTTGATATTTATAAATCCAATTAAGTAAATTTCAATCCTACATAATATTAGTTTTTGCAATGTAATCACTTTACAGAAAACAAACAAAGCAGAACAACTCAGTGCATGAATACAATACCACAGAGATGTAATTGAGATTACTCGGCAATGGTTCTGAGGCTCCTTCTTCAGCCTTCTGCATAAACAGAATTTTCATATCTCTATTTATGTCTGCCTATTCCCAAAACAAATAAATGAGAGATCTTTTAATTTTTAAATAAAGGGGGAAAAAATTATATTTTCATTTGTTGGAAGATCAGTGTCATGCTACCCTACAGCCATCTGAAGCCAAAAGTTCACCACAATGAAGCAACTGGGTTATCACACTTGCAGATAGAGAGATTTCAGCTTTGTCATTCTATCCCTTTGCAAGTCACTGCTTAATGAGCTGTTCTTATGCCTGTAAACTTAATTCTGCCACTTAATGAGGGAAAAAAACCCAACCAACGAAATTAACACACATCAAGTCTTCTATCAGAGAGAAACTCAACCAGAAGCACCCCCTGGATAATAACCTGCTCATATTTGCTTGGCTCTCCAGCAGTTGCAAGGAACACACTAGATGGACTACTCAAAGTCCCAACTGCACACCTCAAACATAATATACGAACAAAATTTCACAGAGCAGGACGTATCAAGGCAGACAGCTCTTGCACACCTGCAGTCCTGCTCAGTATACTTCTGCACTATACACACAGAATACAGCTTTTCTCAAGGTGTCTTTAAAGCAGCCATGTGAAAACTGTCAGAAACACTTAGCAGGCACTAAACATGGGCCAAGAATAACGAAGCTTTAAATTTCATTTTCCCCCTCTCCCATCAGCCCTCTGCAGTTACAGTCAAATATAAAGCAAGTAGTCTAGCCCTGGAATCAAGTTTGGACAAAACCTATTCCCTTCAGCTACTACAACAAACTGCACTTTCTGTTCACAGTCCCCTGATATTCTTAAAAGCCAGTGGAAGAATGAGACTTTCCTCAGCCTGGGGCAGCAGATATTTCCCCTGTTCAATCTCTGCAGAGGAGACATACTTCCCATTGAGCTATTTTTTTTGCCCATACTAGCAATCTTTTCCACCACAGGCAATGGCTACTACACACCCCATTCCTGCCTGATTTCATGCTCCCATTCTATCAGAAAGTGCCCTCCTACACAATTCAGAACACAGCAACTGGTGTGTGTGTGAGAATTATTTTAAATCAGAAGAAACCATTACAACCACCTGCTCTGACACTCTCTGGCCAGAATTCTGCTTGTTTCCTCCAGAAACTTGGATTTGGCCAAACATGGGGACAGACCAACCTGCAGAGTCAGAGAGAAGGACCTCCCTGGGTCTGCTGTCCCACAACCTGTTAAACCTTAACAAAAAAAAGTCCCTGTTTTAGACATTTGGAGCTTTAATGTCTAACAGTGGATAAACTGCTGTTGTGGGATTATAGAGGGGAAACAACAAAGAAGTAATCTAAAAGGTATGCAGAACTCCTTAAGACTAGTTATTCTTGCTCCCACGAAGGTACCATTCCCAGGCATCCTCCTTTATCACAGCACAGAAAGTAGCTGCCAGGTAAGCAGGACGTTTCAAAAACTGGTTTCCAAGCGCTCCATGGACCACATCCCCTGGCAGCCCAGCCAAACTGCTTAACACCAGTTCCTGCTCCCTGAGAAGCAGTAAACCTCCATTCACAGTGTGCTGTGAGAAGGGACTTTAGAAAGCCTAGAGAAGAATGGTAAACTGCCATGCAGCGCCCGAGGACTCTTTGGTCCCACGTGTATCTTGAAGGAAATTCAGACATATTTGCTACAGGAGTCATGCACCCGCTACATTTTAGCATATCATCTGACCTTGAGCATCTCCTGTGTTCTGCTTACAGGGCAACTCCTAATAGGTATAAAAGTTATCTTCAGCTTCTTGAAACAGACATTTACAATTCTGGGGGAAAACCTACTAATAATAGTAATACATGATGTTATCTGCAACTCATGTTTCAGTTCAGAGGGTTAGGCTCATGCTTTCTATAATCCATGGCAACAAATAATTATTCCATCCCACAACAAAGTAAAACCCCAATGACACCTAAGGGAAGAAATAGGATTTTACTAGTCTCACTGATGGTGATAAACAAATTTAGAAGAAAATACAAAGCATCTCTGGTATGCTTTTTCTCTGCTTTACAATTTGTAAGTATAGTTTCACAATGTTGCTTAAAGGGAGGCTGGATTCTGCATCCAGGATTGAAAGGAAATAATTACAGTATGGGTCACCCTCGAAGAGTCTGAGAAAGATATTCTCAAGAAAATAAAGACATCCAATTATGAAAAGGAGCTTCTAGCTTTCACATGCTATGATCTGTTAGAGTGGTTACTCCACTAAAACTGGGTGGGACAGGTGAATGTAAAAAGAGATTACTAACGCAGGGCCAAGAGTGAGTATGTAATTAAGTCTGCAGCTGGAAGTAGCTGTATTTTTTTTAAACAGAACCTTGGAAACCACAGTTCTTTTTACACCGATTATTTGGTCCAACTGATTACATCAGAGATGCATTTCATACTTTGTCACGGGAGACTGAGATGAGGAGAGAAGGTGGGTGGATGCAATAGGGAGATCACGGTCTCTTGGGGTCTCCCTCACAGCAGGAAGATCTGTCCTTACTAAGCCCTAATCTTTCCTGACTGTGGATGATTCCTGGGGTTGCATTATAGGAAATGGCTCCTTGTCACCAAAGGAATTAATGGATTCATAAAAATACCTGGGTAATGATGGCCTTTGTACTATAGGATGCAACAAAAGGAAGAGTCAAATGAGCCTGAAGACAACAGAAAATAGCATTACATACTCTCTTCTTTCTTCCATTTTGCTGTAGTCTTGCTCACTGCCCTTAAAGCAATTTCCTCCTGAAGAGGAGGAAGACCTTTCAGGCAGGAGACACCTCAGACCTTAGCTACAAAACCCAACTCCCAGCCAAAGCACAGCCCAGACATAGCCCTTTACACTTTTCTCAGCACCTTGCAAAACAGTCACACATATCCAATCTGATTTCTTCCCCTGCTTCAGAAACACAAGTTGTGCAAGCCCTTCATTAATCACATTTTAACTATGTGGGAGAGAACTCGGCAGTCCTCACATACACCAGCTATGCAACTCAGTTCTCACCTTTTCAACATACTCCTACACGGCTGCTTACACAGAAATCAGACGCCATGAGAAAACAGAGAACACAGGCCATTCATCTTTAGTAACAGTTTTGTCTCTTATGATCAAATATGGATTAGCTCTATCTTCTCACATTCTCATCCCCACCCAACATGTCTGCAATATAATTAAACCACTTCAGAGAATCTACAGGCAAATACTTGCGTTGGTTTTCCAGCCCCCAAATAAAAGTCAGAGACACAATGAGCTATCACAGGCAATTCCCCACCCTACCTCTTTCCAAAATATGAGTCAAGTTTATTCGTAATAATGACCAAGACTAAGAAACCTATGATTTACTAACAGCAACTAAACCCTAAACTGAGCATCAGCACCTGTCCTTGCTTGACAATAAAAGCCTTGTGCCTCAGAACTAGAAAGTTAGCCAGTACATTGCTACACAATCTATTCTCCTATAAGCACTCTGACCACAACCAGTTTTTGGGCTACTTCATCATGCATCACCAAAGCAGCACTGAAACAGCTATTCATGTGTTCACTGCAAATAAGATGCATTACCAGCTTTTGAGTGATCCATTTCCATGCAACTCCTAAAAATCTCAAATACTGCAAGCACTACCCTCTTTGAAGAGCAACTGTAGAGGGAATGCTGACCATGAAGGGAAAATTGTGCACATGCTGATACAACTAAGAAAAAATAGGTAGCTGCTTAATCAAGAGTCCCATGCTTATTAAACACCACCTACATTAAATGCCAATACTTCTTTAATAATTCTACCCAGTTCCAAAACTGGATATTCCACATTCAGGAAACCTTGGCTCTGCCATTGTAAACATTCTAATCTCAAATTAACAGTTAACAACTGCAGAAGACTGGGAACAGTACACCTCAATCTGCAAGTCCAGAGATGAATTTCTGGTTTCACTTGCAATTTCTAAAATCCAGGTGAGAAAACAAAGGTTGGCTATGCACCTTGACAGAGTCTATGCATGGCAGTGCAGCAGCACAGAACAAAGCTCATGTTTTGTGAAGCAAGCACTGATCCCCATGCAGGTTGTTGCCACCACTTCCTTTCCCAAGACACACATTTTACTTAGCTTAGTATTTCACAATTTCCAAAAGCCTGACAAGTAGAATTAAAGAGTACTCCTACCTCTCCTTCGATTCCTTCCAGATCATAGAATATCTCAAGTTAGAAGGAATCCAGCTGACCAAATTGGTGGCCTTCCTATGATGGCACTATGGAACTGATGGACAGGGGTAGAGCAGTTGATGTCATCTACCTGGACTTGTGCAAAGCATTCAACACTGTCTCACGTGACATCTTTTTCTCTAAATTGGAGAGACATCAATTTGACAGATGTATCACTCACTGGATAAAGAACTGACTGGATGGCCGCATGCAAACAGTTGTGGTCAATGGCTCAATGTCCAGCTGGAGACCAGTAACGAGTGGTGTCCCTCAGGGATCAGTGTTGGGACTAGTCTTATTCAACATCTTTGTGGGTGACATAGACAGTGGGATTGAGTGCACCCTCAGCAAGTTTGCCGATGCCACCAAGCTGTGTGGTTCTGTTGACATGCTGGAGGGAAGGGATGCCACCCAGAGGGACCTTAACATGCTTGTGAGGTGGGCTGATGCCAATCTGATGAAATTTAACCAAGGTCCTCCACCTGGGTGGGAGCAATCCCAGCACAGCTACAGGTTGGGCAGAGAAGAGATTCAGAGCAGCCCTGCAGAGGACTTGGGGGTGCTGGTTGATGAGAAACTTAAGAAGTTCTTTACTGTGAAGGTGGTGAGGCACTGGAATGGGTTGTGAATGCTCCATAGCTGGCAGTGTTCAAGGCCGGGTTGGACATAGCCTTGGGTGACATGGTTTAGTGTGCAGTGTCCCTGGGTTGCAACTAGATGATCTTAAGGTCCTTTCCAACTCTAACTATTCTATGATTCTATGAATCCATAAGGATCACCAAGTCTAACTCCCTGCTCCTCACAGGACTACCTAAAACTACACCGTATGACTAAGAGCATTGTCCAGATGCTCCTTGAACTCTGAGAGGTTTGATGCTGTGGCCACTTCCCTGGGAAGCATTTTCCTTTGACCAACCACCCTCTCAGTAAAGATCCTTTTCCCAGTGTCCCATTACAGTTCATGAATGGGAATTCACACAGGTTCTACATATTCTGGTTTGCCGATGACAGCAATGAGTTTTCAACACCAACCACTAAAGAAAAATCATGAAGAAAAATCACTAAATAAAAAAATCACAAGAGAAAAAACAAACCAAACCACAAAACAAGAACCCCTCCTTCTCCCACCAAACCCAACCCCTCAACTTTTAAGAAACTAACTGAGAAACTAACATTCAAGCCACTGCAAAATGTGCAGACCAATATGACTCATTCACTCTCAGAAACTACACTGCTAAAAATAAGCAGTGATCTACAGGAATATAAACGCTTTATAATGCCACACACTTTGTCATCCTAAGAGTTTGCATCAATGCCTTAAAGCATAAGCTTTGCGTCTGGACACATTAAAATAGCAGGTAATGAGCAATTCAGGAAAAGAGAAGATGTCACATGCAAGGTTCCAGCAAAGCAACAAATACCATTTACACACACCAGATGAATTAGATACCATCTCCTCCTGCCAGGAAGATGGTTATGGAGACATTCCTCTCATCTCATTCATCACAGAAGACTGTAAAGTGAGCTTAGTGCTGTCCTTTGCATATCAGTTCAAGCATGCAGAATTTGCTCTTCCTGGAACAAAAAGGCTTATAGAAAAGAGCTAGGAGCTCATGAGAAACTGAAGATGTCAAATAGCTGGTGAAGAAGATGTCTGAGAAACCCCAGGGAAAATGCATCAAGATTCTGGGCCATGTGTTTTCATTAAGCTTGAACACCATCTGGGTGCCATGTAGCAGATGCTGTACAATTAAGAGCATTACCCAGCCTGCCTTGGTCGGTTAAGTAGGTGGTCAGTTCAATTATTCTACCTATTGTTCCACAATCACATAACGTATCATTACATAACAAAATCTCAGCAACACCACAAGTCATTTCAGTGGGTGTTCAGCCAGGTACATACAAACCCACACAAATTAATAATGTCAACTTCATGCCCAGTTGAGCTTGCACTAACATTTTCTAGGAAAGAAGGGTTAATTCAGGAAAAAGAAGAGGCTGTCTGGTCAGCTGGGCATGCCTGCTGTGAAGTAACTAGGAAGAACTGTCAGCACGTGGCTAGCATTACAAGGGAAGACTAGCAACCGAGGTTTATTTTACAACTGGAAGCTAAGAGAAAGCAGGGCAAGTAGAAGCCAGAAAAAAAAAAAAAAAGAAGTGAAGCTCTTACTTATTTATCATGCTATCACTGCACAGAGGAGCCTTACTTTCACGGTATCTGCTTCACTGGGCATGCAGCTTCACTCAACTTTGCCTGTTTGAGGACCAAGCCATGCGTTAAGACACACCGTAACATTATCCTACCACATCATGAAAAACAAAGCACAGCCCCAGTCAGTATGAAATTAAGTTATATTCTATTGTTAAAAAAAAAAAAAAAAAAGAAAAATTAAAACCAAGAAAAAAAAAAAAAAAATAACAGTATTATGGACTTAATGGCTCTGTGCAAAGAGGTGTTTCAGGTCATGCTGTTAGCTGAAACATGAAGGCCAGCACTGCTTTTCCACTCCCAAAGAAGGAACCTACTACATCAGCCAACTAATAAAAGCCGTCTTGTTTTTGGGAAGGCAAACTTGTGTTTCTGCAAACATCTGCGAGACACATAGGCTCCCACACAGGTAACATTTTAAGGTAAGTTTGATCTCTTTTCTTCTTACAAAAAGATTTCACAGCTGGCAAAAGCTGAAGCGAAGAACTTCCCTCAGCACAGAAACTAAAAGTGGGGTATCAGGGCCTAGCACTGACAAAAAAGCCCACCTGAGGAGACCACACACAGGTCAAAACCACCCAGCTTTGCACAGCAAGTACCTACTAACTGCAGGCATGGCACACACAGATTTCAGCCTCCTTTGCACTGGGGCATCTGTGAGCACTACGGGTACCTGCAAGCTTTTCCAAGGTAGGTTTTGTGGTATTGCCAGGCGTTGAAACCAGGCTGTGTACCACCACATCCTTTTGCCTTTAAAAAACCAAAACCACACAAATCAAGCATAACTCAGGGCCATTCTTCTCTGGGAATCTGTGTTTGCTTTCACTGGCGGCCTCATACTTTATACAATCTCCAAGCAGCTCCTCAGATTTTGGTTCTTGTTCAGCCAGTTCTTTCTTTGGACTTCTGATCTCTTGAAATGCAAGACAAAAAAAAACAAGCTGTAACCATCCATAAAAAAAAAAAAAACAGCAGACATCAACTCCTTGTTCTATACAAAACAAGTAAGCCAAAAAAGATAAAGATGCATGTTGGACTGCGTCACAAAGATTTTTCACTGCTAACTTCAATTTGGTCTCATTTGACACAGGGACACATGGAAGCATAATGAGCGCTTAAGAAGCACTGCATGGAGCATGTCACTTTCATGTTAGTAGGAGTAGGAGTACAAGTCCTATGAAGAACATACACAAAAAGAAACTAAAATGTTTGCATAGATAATAGGCTACTGAAAGAGAATTTAAAGTAATCAATTTCTCAGTATTTTTGAGGCTTAGCTTTTCTTTTTATTTGAGTCGGAATTCAAAGAGCAGAATTAATTCTTTTACTTCGGGGACAAGATTGTGTTGCTAAATAGCCCTCTTTGGTTTTAATATGTGTAATGGAGAAGAAATTAAATCACTATGCAACAACTCAATAGAAGACAAACTTACTGTATTCTATTTGTCAATCAAATACCTGCAGTGCTATCACACATAACCATCTGACCACAGCAGTCATCAAGGGGAGTTAAAAAACAAGTGAGCAAATACCCTTTTCCCCTTGAAAGCACAGACTTCACCTAAACTTACTGAGAAGTTTTGCTATTACAGGCAGACTGAAAAAGCAAAAGTGCACAGGACAGCTTCCATCAGACTCCCCATATACCACACTGCTATCAATGTCGCATCCTTCACTTCCAGTGTGCTTTGTCATTTTATTGCAGCAGTGTCTCACTGGTAAAATACGTGCCTCAGCTCCTACTGATCATTTCACTAACACTTAAAGTTTTCTCCTTTTATAATGCTGACCTTGGAATTTAGATTTTGGGGAAAGAAACACAAAGTTCTTGTTAAACCTGAATACTCAAATTAGGGCAGTTTATTATATTTTATTATCATTTGGTGGGTCATGCAACTTCTCATGACAACTTCTATCTGATCTCTGAGAGGAAGTAAAGGGACAAAGCAAAACCTTTTGTCTTCTGCAAGCTTCATCATACTCTAGAGTGTCTTTTGAGTATTTACAGAGACATACTTCAATGACTGTCAAAGACTAATAAATATTGAATCAAGGTGGTTCACTTGCTTTAGCTTTGGCACTGCACTTGGTTACTGAGTCAAATCTCAATGAACCATTCAGCTCCCCAGTGCTATTTCTTCTGCAAAAATAAAACTCGCACTGGTCTGTGATGTAGGTCAGAGGGAAAAAGTTCACTAGGAAGAGAACAACATTTACATTTTCCAATTTGAAGCATTGACAGGAATTTGTATAGGAAAAAAAAATAAATATCACATCCTTGTAAAATTCCTCAACAAAACAAAGAAAATGCCATAAATATTTCTGTTACATGAAGAACCCCACTCGTAGCAACGTTAATGAACACTGAATCTACAAGAATTGAAAATTTTATGGTGTTTTGTTGTTTGGGTTTTTTTTAATCCCTGTAACTGAACAGATGCTTGGAAGAGTTACTATTGTGTAAAACGTCTAACAGGAGAGAAGTAAAAAGAGCATGGAATTGTAGAAAATACTACTACCACAGAGGAAGAGCCTGCCTTGAAAGCCCCTCCACATTATCAGTCTCACTCTATCATTCCATATATGCACAAAAGATTGTTGATAAAAAAAACAGATCTGGCTGATCAGATGAACTTCCTTGTCTAGAGAAAACAAAATAACATCCATGGAGATGTATCACGAAAAGTGCAATATGGACTACTAAGTGAGTATAAAGGGTAAATGTTGTAATTTCTCGGAGCAAACAATGTAGTTTCTAGGCACAAAATGGAAGTAAAAAAAAAGAAAAATCAACCAGAACAAACTCAATCCATGTTAAAATTTAAACATCTCAGGGCTATAAAATGTTGTGCACTAAATTTTTAATTTAAAGCGGGCAGATTCATTAGGAAAGCCCAGCAGTGGTCTCATCTGTGTGAACACAGTGGAAAAGATGAAAGCATAGTGCTCTGTCTCCCAGCTACACAACTTCCGGAGCTTACAACACAAAGATCTGAAATAAAAATTGGGGGACTGTTGAAAATCGACCTCACCTTTCATTTTCCCTTCTTTCTCAAACAATCTCCTGAGTAGATTTAAGTATGTGCTTCTGCTTAATTGTTCCATTCCTGCAGCACATTCATTTGTGCTGGTTCCTATTACCTGGATTAACCAGTATTTCTGTCATGATCGAAACTGCAATCAAATAGCCCTCTCCAGGAAATCCAAAGTAATACTGACTTGACCTTCTATCAGCTGCATAGACTCCACATCTTTCAGTGGATGAAAGGCTTCCCTAGCAGCATACAGATTCATACTCATTTTGATTTTAAGACAACTTACATTCTTCCTTCCTTTGCCAAAAACAAGAAAAGGATAAAAGTCACAACTAAAGCAGGGAAAATTAGGCAAAACTAGTATGTTGTCTTTCAAATTAAGATTCAACTAGTTTGTCTTCAGAATTGCTTTTTACATTACAAAAGATGTTAAAAAAAAAAAACAACAAAAAAAAAAACTAAGTGCCTTTTTTATTTTTTAAATACTTTTTTATTTGAAACACGGGAGAGCAGAGGCATCAAAGCCAGCTCAGGCTGTGCCTCACATACTCACCAACAGTTCTGACCACCCCTTTGGGTACTCTGCTGCAAATACCAAGTAGGAAACACTCAGGAAAATCACCCAAACCTATCAAGCCCAGACTGAGACTCTGAGCTGCCCGAAACTGCCCATATGTACCATGGTATGTTAGCAGCAGCCACAAGGCTTGTCTCAGCAGTGTCTGAGCAAGATATATCTACCCAAGTAACAGTTTGTCTGAAATTAAGCCCCTCACACCGTATACCTTTCTCCCAAGATGAAACACAACTCTTGTTAGCTACAGCTGGCCATGCTGCAGCAATTTTCAGTCACACCTGAACAACAGGGCATCCAGTTTGCTTCATTGATTCTACCTGCTTCTAAAGGAAGAGGCAAGGGCAGCATCATCCTCAGACTGACTACCACCACTGTTTGTGGTACTTTGTCCATTGATGCAATCCTTCAGTCTCACAGTACTGTGATCAGACCTTGCTCTGAGTGACCATTAAATATTTCACAAACAAGAAAAAAAAGAGGTAAGGCGTTATTTCTGTAATTCATAATCCTTCTGCAAAAGCCTGATACAATCAAATTGCTTCAATCCAACCGATGCTGAACTCAAGCTATCACCCACTAATGCCTATCAGAGAGAGCAGAGACTCCCACCTCCCTATTCTTTTTATGCCTGCCAGGAAGAAGACAGATTTATTTCCTTAGGATTAGCATTTTGCTATTGGAATGACTGGATCTACCAGTACTATTGCAACAAATCAGGATAAACCATAATCTTGTTACAAGGCCATGAGGCAGATTAACCCACTGAAAAATCTAGTTTGTTCCAAGACAAACTTTTCTCTAGCTGCAAATACACAGAGACAGCATCTCAGTGAGTCTTCAGAAAAAAAAACTGACCTACTGCAGAGAAGAGGATCACAAACACTTTAAATAAACACTAAATGGAATTCTGGTGCCACTGACACTGATGGTATATGCTCTATATATGCTGACTGTAACAACCCGTTTGAATCTTGGCATCTCGCTTTGTGTTCACAAGAAAACCACTGAAAGTTAAAAAAAGAGGAGTCACAACACAGACTTCATTGAGATTTGTTTGTTTGTTTCAAGCCTTCAGAACAAACATCCTACAATGAGAAACCTTGCTTTTTATGAATTCAAGCCAAACAAGCCAAAACACATCTTTCTACACGGACTGCTCGCCACCTCCACACAGGGAGAAGAAAAGCCACATTCAGTACAATAACATCTTAACATTTGCGTTCCAAAACACAGTAGCTTTCTGCTGATATCACAATTACTCTTCTTATTAATGCTGAACATCATCAGATGTAACTGCAGATTTGCTGTATCCTCACAACTGATTTAGCTGTAAGACTGACCCAACAGTCACCATGGTTACTTACAAATCATCCTAGAAAGTCTCAGCAATTCTTTAAACTACTCCGATACCCTGCAACATATTGAAGAGTGCCAACTATTTAACATGGTATATTATATTTGAAGGAAAAAAAATAATCACTGAATCACTCAGTTAATTGAAAACTAGGATTCTTACGGAAGAAAGTTTTTTGGTTTTGAAGTCACCTATGATCATAAATCTGAAGCTTTAAGAATACAAGCAGAGAACACTAAGTTTAACCACACTTAAAATGATCACAGTTTAGAAATACTGAGAAGGAGAAAGCTAAATAACTTTTAATCACACGTAAGAGAGGTTCCAGCCTAGTTTACTGTTACCATAGAGAGGGAGAGAAAGGAATTCCTTATGTTGGTCTCATGTGCAGTTTATTTTCCATTTTGAATTCTGATGGCCAAAGTCAGGGGAGGAAATTAAAAGCTGTGAAGTATTTAAACACACTTTGCAATTTAGGCACCAGGTTTAGAAATGAGGAATCCAAATAGCAAGTAGCTTTCATATGCAGTCTGATAGGCATGGATAAAGAGGATGACAGCACAGCACAGACCAAATAAAAAACACAGCATTAATGAGACTTCTGAGCAGCCTGCTGCCATCCAAATCAACTCCTTTAAATACTTCATTAAGAGAGCCAAGGTTTTCTTTCATTACAGGCAAGATTTCCTCATGCTAGAAAGCTCCTACTTAGATGCACCTATAAGTACAGTGAGGTCCACTGAAGAATACACTTCCAGTGCCTGCTTAGCATCAGGTGCCTCATTAGGGAAACATAATACTTAAGAGGTGTGAGAACATAATTTATCATTGCTCTACAATGCTTTTATTGGTTTCCTAGTTATTTCCAAGCACAGATACAGAATGGCTGCCTTAATTAATACAACAAGAGGCGTTTAGCTTAGCTGCTGTAGAAATCATGTCTCAATGTCCAATGGCTGGAACTCTGGACAGGGAAGCCTGGCTGAAGCTCCCAGATTCAGGATGCCAATGAATAAATTTTTAACCCTACCAACCTCATAGATTTAAGGCCTAGAATTTGATTCTAGATGGCCCTGGCAGACAGAAAGGCAGCCTATTCATTCAGACTTTTCCTGGGAAGAACCTAAGAGCTAGGGAGCTCTCACTGACAGTTATTTATAATTGGATGAGATTTTAAAATAGTATTGAAGTAAACATGCTCAATCCTTTCATTATATATCCCAAGTCCTAAAGAGACACTATGCCGCTTTGTGTTGCACAGCAGTGGTCCATGTTTGAACTTGGGGCATCTCGGACCAGCTCCCAATTAAAAATGAAGCAGCCCAAATACAGGAGCTGCTCAAGCACAGTTTTCTTTGGCTTTGGGAGAACTCATCATTACACTTTAACTTGTCTCCGATTTTCTGCATCCTGGGTGAAGGATGGGATAAAACCAGCTGGAAGCTAGCAAACGTTCAGCTCTGCTCTGAAGCTGGGTTGCTACCTGGCTTCTTGCCCAGAAGCCTGCCCCATCTCCCCATGCCCTCAGAGGCTGTGCAGGCACTAACTGACTGTGCATACACAGCATCCACTTGTTGAGGCTGCCACTGCCTTTGCATTTTAGCTATGTTCCTCCATCTTCTGTTGAACACAGAAAAATTCAAGTATCACTAATAACAGGGTAATAACTCTTCAAACACTGGCTGACCGCATATGTGTGCAAAAATACTGGATGTTTGACTGTAATTAGGCACCAGTTCAGTTACATCCTGGTACAGGAAAAGTATATGAACATGTTGTGATTTAAGCCATATATCACACAGTTTGCTCACTCACTCACCCCTTTTTCTCCCCCCCCCCCCCAAGTGGGGAGGGGAAATGGGAAGAATCAGAAGAATAAAACTCCCATGGGTTGAGA
>JASSUY010010682.1:0-19383 GCA_032466535.1 Forpus xanthops
CTGCCCCTGTCAGGGGGGTTGGAACTAGATGATCTTAAGGTCCTTTCCAACCCTAACTATTCTATGATTCTATGATCTAGCTAAGTGTCTGTTAATTCATAAGCATAGGGTATCCTTGGGATGTAATTATACATCAGGATTGTGTAGTATTAATCACTTCAGATCACATCATTTAGGAAACCTATTTATATATTTATTTTGGTTAGTGAGCAGCTGTCACTTTCCAGTGTAAGTTGCTGTTATGTAGCAGTTTTTCATTCTACTGTCCGACTGAAAGTACAACAGAACAAGACAATCCTGTTTGATTGGATTCCAATTTACAAGATTAACAAAGGGAATTGAGTAACTGGAGAAATGCCAATATATATTGTATTCGATCAGTGCGCTTCCTCTTTTTATTTCACTCTTTTCTCATAAAGACTTGTTTGGTATCTTTTCAGCTAAAGAAATTTGGGTTTACTATTTTTCCACCTAACGCCTTACTGTGGGGAGGTGTCTGGTGTGATAGTTCTTGTCTAATTTACACAGCAGTGCTTGGTTTGCCCGAGTAAGAACTGAACAGTTTCTGCATCATATCCCAACACTTGAGCTGCATGTAAAGGCAAATAATTTGCCATTTTAATGTGTATTTGATACATCTTTAACAAAATATTGCTGTTTATGTTTCTAATAGGAAAGAGAAACTCTTCAGAAACAGCTGGATGAGGCTAACAGGGAAGCACAAAAATATCGTCAGCAGCTTCTAAAGAAAGAACAAGAAGCAGAGGCCTATCGTCAGAAGTTAGAGGCAATGACCCGCCTCCAGACTAATAAAGAAGCTGTTTAATAAAAGTGATCATACTGCAAAGCCTGTTACTTTCCAAACCCTGCAGTACAATCTTGAACTGTACACTATATAGGTACAGACGCAGGATTACATGATAGAGAAGATGCTACAAGTTGATAACTGGACTTAAGCCGTGAGCTCTCATTAATTTCTTGTAACATAAAAACTCTGAATTTAGAAATTGTGAAAAATATTTAAAATGAAATACTGTAAATAGTTGGTTTTTTTACAGTTTCAAAATGAGTTGATAAATCTTTTTGAAGGGATCCAGAAACACGAGAAGCCAATGTTTTTGTGAAATTTTTGATTTTAGTATGAATCTAACTTCTGAAAAACAGAACAGTTTTAAGGGTGATGTTGTTGATTTAAGCTGACAACTTAAAAATGAATTATGTGACAAAATGAATTAACAGTTATTTCTACATGGTAACAACATAAACTTCTCTGAATAAGACATTTCCAAGTGGAAATCTTTGTACAGCTTTAAGTAGTTGTCTCAGATTCTCTGAAAACAATTTTTGGTTTTGTTTTTTTTTTTTTTTTTTTTATTTTAGGTGGTGAAATTTTTATATTTAATTTCAGATATATCCAAGTAGATTTACATGTATATGAAGCTAATATTTTTTAAACTTTTCAGTTTGTACATATGCTGCATGGTTTTATAATTTCTACGCATACACCTTGCGTAGGTATTTTTCAGCAAAGATGAGGAAAATTGTAAGGAAAATTATGAGGAAAATGTGTAGCTTATATGTTATTGGAAGTAAGCAGCCAGTTTAATTGTGGATGGTATATTTGTTGGAAGAATGTAATTTGTAATTAAAAACAAACAAAAAAATCTTAATTTGCATACAAGATGTGATTTAAAATTTGGTAGTGGAGGCATTGAAACTTCACTTTGTGTCTTACAATTTTCATGCCCAAGCAATTGAAAGTTCAGTAATGCATAGGAAAGAATGTCTCCACTGGAACACAAATAGTTGTTCTTTTAGGATATTCCTATTGATCTCTTTTTTCCCAATAGCCTTGAAATCATTTCAGTGATACCTTTTTTTTCTAAACAAACTTTTGCATTTTAATTATGCAGTTGGACAAGTAATTTTTTTATGTTGTGATGCTTCTCTTACCCAGCATCATTGTTCTTCACTGTGATACTGTGTTTGTGTGTGTCTGTGCAGTGATCTCTTATGGTTAGGATTTATATAGCACGTTACATCTTCAGAGCATTGTCAAATCTTTTAAAGAGCCCTTACTGTACTGCCTGAGGCAGGTGAGTGTGTTACTGTCTCAATTTTATAACTGATCGAGTGCAACACAGGGAGTGTTAAATGACTGGCCCAAGACCACATGGATCTGTGGCATACCTGGGAATAGATCTCAGGAGTTCCTGGCTTCTAGTCCTGTGCTTAGACTGAGCTGCCTTAAGATTGTTCAGTGCTGTGTTACATTAAATTTTGAACTACTGTGCAGATTCCTTTTTTGTAAGATAAAACTCTGTGCTTTGCTTTGTTGTTCCATGTTTCACTGCTTTTATGGAATTGTTTATATAAACTTAAGCAAGAAGTCTAGTTTACCTATACTGTACACAGAAAAATTACCCTTAAAACTGTACTCTGGCCTACTTTTTCTATTTTACAATTAAATATCTTTTCCACATATATCTATTGTAGAATCAGTTCCATTTCAGTTGTTTCATATGCACATCAAGGTCAAAGCTCTGCTATGTCAGCATTCAGAAAAATAAGAAAAACTGGGTTTAGGATTAGAATGGACTCCAGAGGTAGGAGGGAGGTGTGGGGAAAGAATTGCAGTGCATAGTACTGAAGTAAAACCTTCCTTTCTCAAACTGATTTGGGTTTTTAGGAATTAGGAAAAAGTCCTAAATATTCTAGTATTGGTAAAAATTTGGCAAGTTTGATCCCAATTGGGATCAAATTATTGGAAATAATCAATATATACAAAAAAGGAGAAAAGCTGTGGTGGTGGTTCTTAGAATTTATATTTTCAAGTATATAATCCTGCTCAGCTGGTACTTGAAGCGCGCGTTATGCAGTGACTAACTGGAAATAGCTACCTTTTTTTTTAGAAACTATTATGTCACTAGCGAGCACAGGAACCAGTTAGTCAAGTTAAATGCTGGTTAAGCATTGCTCCGATTGAATTATTCTATGATCAAAATAATGTTTGTGTCCTCACATCCCACAGACTTAACTGCAGTTTAGTCTCTGTGAACTCTTCATGGCAGGGGGTTGGAACTAGATGACCTTAAGGTCCTTTCCAGCCTATTCTATGATTCTATGATAAGAATTCAGCATTGGTCTGAGCAGTGATAGTGGTAATGTTCACCTCCAAATGGAGTTTTCTCACGGTTTCGATGGCACAGACCTTTATAGCAAACAATGAAAAGAACCTTTTCTATTCATCCTGCTTCCTGTGAGCAAATATTCTACGCCTCATTGTCTGTAACAAAATCCTTCCAAGTGCAGAGTAGCTATAACAGAAACTTATCACCAGCAATATTTGCTGTACCTCCAATTCATTATCACCTTTTTTTATTCTAGTTCCAAACAGGACCTGCTGTTTGTTCTGCTCTGCGCAGAACAAGAAACCAGCCTGGTGAAACTATCACCTCTGAGCAAGGACGTAGGGTGTATGTCACATGGAGTATTTACTGTGTAGTTTAGCTCTGGAAACATTGTTAAAAGTATTGCTCCTTATTTGCTGTTCCAAATCGAAATCATAAATGTAATTAGCTACCAGCTTTCCTTGAGCAGACATCCGCATATTAAAGTAATGCATTAGTTACTTGTAATGTGGTACAATCACAGTTTTTGAGAACTGTGAGCTCTTTTGGAGTCAGTCCTGTGCTTAATGCTAACCCCATCTCACCTTCTTTGTTAGCTTTTTAGGGAGCATTTACAGCAAAGCCAAGAGAGGCTCATAAACTGATAGTTAGCGTGGGGGCAGCTTGTTATTTTTTTCCCCTAATGTATCCAGAGAAATATGAGATAAAGTAAATGAATATGCATACAGTATTTTTTCCTGCACTACTTGCACTTCCTTTTTCAATGCTTTTTATCTTTCTTTTTAATTTCAGTATATTAATCTGATGAGCGTGTATCAGCATCTTTGTCATATCTATGAAATAGTCCTGTCTTAGATATCTAATCACAGCAGAATCTAGGAAAGGTTTTCACACTGTTCTATAGAAACTGTGCTGTGGAGAAAGATGTAACAGCTTCCTCGAATAATGAAAGCATTTGGGCTACACTATAGTACATGAAGCAGAGAACCAAAGCTGACTCTGACTGCCAGTTCTCTTCCATATGATGAGAACAGGGAAACTGCTGCCATGTATCAAAGAGTCTGCCAAAGCAAAGGGTCTGCAAAGGCAGCTATCTTGTCTCAAATAGGGCCAGCCCTAAGCAGGAGCACAGGGTACAACAAAAGTAGGACAAGTGTGTATTTTACTACAAAATAATTTCTCTTTCTGATGCTTAATCTGTAAGTACTACCTCTCTCTTTTCCCAGGGCTGCCTGACACCAGTGTAGAGCAAGTGAGGTCCTTCTGGTGAAGATAAGTGCTCAACAGTCAAACCAGTGTCAAAGGTAGTGCTGCCAAAGAGGTCAGGATGTATTTTTGTGTCCTGAAACAAGGGGGAATCTATATAGTTGTTCTTCCAAGCTGAGAACAGTCTAGTTGGAGGACTTGGAGGAATTCTGGAGATACAAGGCCAAATCCCAGTACATATATGAGAAAAGAAGCACAGTGGTGGAGGAGAAAGAGGTGTTTTCCCAGTTCAGCAATCTAGGGTGATATGAGTGGAGGAGCATCACCCTGCAGTGTAACCTGGTCTGATCTGGAAGGGCAGGAAATCCACAGAGAGGATCATTGCTGCTTTGTTTTGCAGTTCTGCAACTAGCAATAATTGCAATGCCTTTTCTTCTGGCAGCAAGAGGCTTAACAGCATAGGTGTCAAATGTATTAGGTACTGGTGCCTTGTTTTAATGGCTACTGTTAGCACAGAAGTTCAGTGTCCGAAAATGACATGGAAACTTTTATTTGCTTTTGGAAGCTCTTGAGCTTTTTCTCTCCTGCAAGCCTAATAATGTGTCACACTCATGACATGTGTTACTGCGAGACTTCTGAAAGATTGTTTAAAAATGAGAATGGGTTAGCGCAGAGGCAGCTCCTCTTAGAGATGCAGTATTGTACACATCAAAAGAGCACAAATGAGAACATACAAGAGACTGTGAAAGCGCTCAGTTGGGAGGAGTTAGATAATAATCTGCCTACGTTAAACCTTTTCCAGAATGCATGAGTCTGGGAGATAAAGGGAGCTATAAAGGGTGAAGCAGCAAGCGGGGCACCAGACCAACTGCCCCTAGTACCTGAAAGGTCGTGGTCCAGGCTTGAAGAGGTGCTTTTAGAAGGAATTGGTATGGACCCTGAAGAGTACAGACGGAGAGGTGAGTGATCCTCTGCTCTTGGAAATGGGTAGCATTTGCTCACAGAGATCAACTGTTGTAGGGCTGGGAGTGGTACCCAAAACTTGTATGGGGTATATATATTCTTTATTTGTACACATGTCCTTGAGACTTAGATCTGCTGAGGCAAAAATGTCCCCACAGTTGAGTAAATTGTGTCTCAGAGTTGAGTTTAAATTAATGAATTTATAGTCAGTGGATGACTTTTTTTTGCCTTATATTTAAAATACTGTGGTACAGCTGCAAAGCTGTGATTCTGAATAAACTTGTGATAAGGTTTTACAGTGGCTCTTTCCTGACTGACACCATGAAACCTCAGTGATACTGGCACAGTTCTGGAGATGGGGAGCAAATGACTGTCCTAGGGCCAGAGGAGATTGCCTAAGAAGTGGAGAAGAGGCGTGGAGTTGTGTAGCTCTTTTCAGGGGATGCAAAAGTGGGTGTGTTGTAAAAATAGGGAAATACGGGGCATTATGAAACTTAAATTTCTGTGAAATGCAGTTTCAGTTATTTTGTAGGCAAGAAAATCTTTCTGTCCTTTCAGTAATCAAACAAACCATACTTGTACCCTGACTTTTAAAGGTACTTTTGAGCTATTCAATGAGGACACTGAAATAACCCTGTGAATCTGCTCTGTTCCATTCCCACGAAACCTTTTCTGGAAGTGGCATCCCTACATTATTAGGTAGGACAAGCAGGGTGTAGGATGAAGGTTAACTCCTGTGGCTATTTTGGAAGCAGGATTCCAAGTCATGTCTAATGCTAAGATTGCATGAAGTACTAGTACTACTAGTTAGTTTTCTCACAATTGAGACTCAGAACACTGGTTTGCCTCTTCCAGGGAAAGAGATGGTGGATTACATTTGCCAGTACCTGAGCAGTGTGAGAGAGAGACGGGTGACTCCTGATGTGCAGCCAGGTTACATGAGAGCCCAATTGCCGGATTCTGCCCCAATGGACCCAGACAGCTGGGACAACATCTTTGGAGATATAGAGAAGATTATTATGCCTGGGGTAAGAAATAAAGTATAATCATGACAGGAATAATCTATTACTAATTGAGGTGAACACCAAATCCCGGGAATGCACAGGTTCTGCACAACACTTATCTAAACAAGTGAAGCATCCCAAATGTAGAATGTCTTGAAGATATGTCCACAGAAGTATTCTAGCTATTACTGTTGTGTTCCTATTTACATTTTTAGGGCATAGGCTGAACATATTTTTGAAGTATTTTATATATTAAGAATAACTCATGCTTACTTAGAGGGAAACAGTAATTTTCTGATACTGGTGAATTTAGCTTCACAAGGCCTGAACTGCATCATCTCAGTTTCAGGGATGTGAGAAGCTCAGGCACAGCAAGGTGAAACATCTCTTGCCCAAGGTCATTACACAAGATCTGACTCCTGGTCTTCGAATGTTAATGTCTCCTTCCTTTTGTACATAAATACTGCAGATTCTGCTAAGGGAGTTCATATACCTATTTATAAATGGCTTATGTAAGAAGTACACTTTAAACTTTTCTTTATAGATGCTTGCAGAAACTCGGTCTGATGAAGGAGTGGTATTCACATTAAACACACTTATGCCAGTGTCCCACATACAGGCTCCTTCAGGTGTATAGAGTGGGCTTTACAACTGTGAATTGCTGTGTGTAGCTAAAGGCAAGCTGCTGTTTGACAAAGAGAGCAAGAGCAGCTTCGTTGCAAGGATTTCCCTTAAAGATGAATATTTTGATAAATATTTCAACTGTTGTACCATGTTCAGAAGACCGTTTTTTCCTGTTCAGAATCTTTGTCTGCCTGTTCGATTCAGATAAATGCTTTTGCTGTAATTTGGAATATATCTAGTAATGATACAGTGTTATCATTTGCTAATGCTGTACTCCTGTCAATATTATCACTGTGGCTTTCTGCTAGCAGATGTATAATTGCACACATATTGGACATGTTGCTGTGATCCTTTTCCATCACTTTAAACAGATGCTAATCGCTGCATCTTGTGCAGAATTTTGTGACGTTTTCCTACTTCTCATTAATTTTGTTCTAGGTAGTCCATTGGCAAAGTCCACACATGCATGCCTACTTTCCAGCTCTTACTTCCTGGCCTTCACTCCTTGGAGATATGTTAGCTGATGCAATTAACTGCTTGGGATTCACATGGGTAATTTTGTTATTGTTATTATTTTAAATATTCATCTCCTGTGTGTATTGTGCAGGAACAGGTCATGGTCATTCTTTCCTGTTCTGTGAATCAATATAATTATTTACTTCAACCAACTGTATGTTGTTTGCATAAATAATGTCACTTAAAAAAATTAAAATAAATAGAATATATAAGAGCAAATGTCACCTACTAGTAAGATGTGAATGCAGAAACTATATCAGCAGAAATGTCTGGTTTCTAATTCTTTGTATATCGCACTGTAGGCAGTGTTTCTTATCATCTAGTCTTGGTGCTGAGGTTGTTACATAAGCACTGCAGGCAATGGAGCAGCCACCGTCCATGACTGGTTGGGCTCCATTCCAGTTCTCCTTTTCCTTTGACAGAACACATTTCTTATTTTTCTTCTTCAGAAAATAGTTGTTTGGTGGCCTGTTCCAGAATATCTGAGCACTTTGTATCCAAAGTTACATGGTGCTATTTGGTTATGACTTTACATACCTCAGTAGCATTCTAAAGCTGTGGTGAAATTGTCCAGATTTTTAGATGTATGTCTCCATGTAAGAAAGCAGTAGAAACTCATAAACCTATAATAAATTGGTTTTCATGTTCTCCGTGTAGTATTGATAGATTTCTGTTAAGTTTGCAATGTAAACCAATTCTTTCATAAGTGGAAAGCTGGACACTGCAGGACAGCTTTCACCTTTCTTTTGCTGCTCTTCAAAAAGTCTCTCTAAAATATATCAGTGCCCTTTGTTTTAGGGACCTAGAGCATGTACTTGGGTGGTGAACTGCAGTTCCAGCATTTTATCTCAAGTGGCTCATTGTGATTCTAATTTTTTTTAATGACTCTAAACTTACTGATAATTCAGAAGCTCAGTATTGAGGTGATGCAGGTTATCTGAAGACAGCCTTTTAAGGAGGTTGCTGAGATTCTCTGGTATTCCAAGAGAGCAACTGATAATGAGCAAGGTAGCTGGAGCTCACCCTCAACTGCAACCTTAACATAGAGGTCTGCATTACAAAACTCACCAAACAAGGTAACTTTCATAACAATAGTGTTGTGTTCTGCTAGGTGTAAGCCATAATATTACACAGCTGCTTATATATCCAGTACTACGAAGCTTGTCATCTGCCTTTGTTGCATCTAGGTGAGATTTCTCCCTAGGCAATTAAAGCATGTTAATAAAACACATATCACATTTTAATTACTAGCTAAGGGCTATGCTCCTGCTACGCTTGCAGGGGAAGTTACAGACTGATTTTATTTCCTTTCTCTAGGCCTCCAGTCCAGCCTGTACAGAACTGGAAATGAATGTGATGGATTGGTTGGCTAAAATGCTGGGCCTTCCAGATAAATTCCTGCACCACCATCCCGACAGCGTGGGTGGAGGAGTATTACAGGTAGGAGGAATCACAGATGGCCTCATCATGTTCTGTTTTGTTTTCACTCAAATGAATTTCCCTCTGGGTGGTAGTTTTCCTGGAGGAAAACCCAAGGAGATTTGCTCTATAGGTCTGATTAGAGATATACACCAATTTGGCACTGCTTTCCCAAATTTTAGTATTAAATACAGAAGATGATAGAATAGGAGTTGCTCTTGCTTTTAGTCCTTATTGTGTTATAGGCAAATAGCAGGTGCTCTTGTGGCCTTAGTAAGGCCAAATGAGAGTCAGATTTGTATCCTTCATACTATTTCACATCAAATTAATCACTGAAGTGATCCTTCCATGATTAGAGAAGGAATCTTTGTCACTGTCCTGCCAGCAGTCCTTAGATACGCAAGATATTCTTTTTCTCATGTCTACTTTGTGTCTGAAAGTTGCAAGATCAAAGCCTGAAATTTATCTCCTTTCATAAGGCCTGAGCAAGTATCCCCTGGAATCAGTATTGAGGCTTTGTGTTGTTATAAGGAGCTTTGCTTAGATTTGCAACTTTTATGGAAGATACTACATTTTAGCTGTAGAAGAGCAAAACAAAAATGTGATTGATTTACTCTCCCCAGCTCAGTCCTGCATGATAAAAATGTACAATAGTTAAAAGGCTTTATTCTGTGTTGCTGGCCCAGAGAGATGCTCACCACTAGTGACTTCCCATCACATCCCAGAAAAGTGGTAGTAGACATAGAAGAGAGCGCAGGCAGCTACGCACTTCAGTGACTTCAGTAAATATCTGATAAAATAGCAATGAAGTGGCAATATGTTGCAATAAATGAGCAATGTCTTTGCAGAGCACTGTGAGTGAATCAACCTTGGTTGCACTGCTAGCAGCAAGGAAAAACAGAATTCTGGAGATGAAGGTTTCTGAGCCAGACACTGATGAGTCCTCACTCAATACTCGCCTCATCGCTTATGCATCTGATCAAGTAGGTTCTTAGGGATACAAAGAAAACAAATTTGCTTCCGCTGCCTCACCCAAGTCTTACAATGTGAATTTGCTTTTCTGTTCTAAGGGAAGAACACAAACAGGAATGCTGTGCAAGCCTGAATGAATCCCTCTAATGTTATTTTATGCAATGGGGAAATGAAATCTGTGGGATGAGGTTTTGTGGGGTCCCAGCAGTTCTCAAGACACTGTCTTATGTGACTCAGTTTTGCGTTTCCTTCCTGTTTTCCACCAAGCCTTACTCACGTAATGAGGTGCTGATCTCATGCTGCTTCAACAATTTTTGCTTCACATCCTCCTTCTACACAGGAACAGGCACACTCACTGTTAGTGCTGCTCCTGGTTGTGGCCTCCACCCTAGGCCTCTGTGTTTGTGCATGGGTGAAGTATCTACACAGTACTGTGCCTCTGCCTGCAGACCTGTTCTGTCCTTGGACTCTTGAACAGTCTGTTCCCCTGTGAAAACTGAAGCAGGAGAGATGCTCATGCTGGTTCTTATTGGTATAACTAAAGGGCTTTTTCTTGTGAGGGAGTAGTGCCAGAAGTGGGCATGCTTCAGGGTGGTTTAATCTTCTTATGGCAGGGAGAAAGGAATAAAACGAGGCTGATCCATTTTTAGCACCTCTTTAAGATCTGAGTTTTGATAAGTGGCCCTCCAAAAGCAAGATGAGGATACCTGTGATTACATTTTAGAGATAAGTGCCCAAATAAATGGAATGTATGCACTCCTTGGAATTAGTGTATCATTTCTTTCAGTTACATGCAAGGAAGAAACTTTCAGACCTGTATTAATATGGATTATTATTATTATTATGATGTCATTATAAGGACCTTATCTCTGCTTTTCTTCCAACCACTGTCTTTTATAAGGCCATAAATTATCACAACTATTCAGTTGCTTTCTTACCTTTATATTTTTTAAGGCACATTCTTCTGTAGAAAAGGCTGGCTTGATTTCTCTTGTGAAGATGAAATTTCTTCCTGTGGATGAGAACTTTTCCCTCAGAGGTGAAACTTTGAAGAAAGCCATTGCAGAAGACAGAAAGAAGGGCCTGGTGCCAGTCTTTGTACGTAAACTTACTGCGTGGGGTATTGTCATAGTGTTGTATTCTCAATGTCAAGATAAAATTACATCTGAAACATTTCTTATTGTGTTAAAATACATTAGTGAAGGTTAAAATGTATACAAGAATTTCTGTTTTACTGAACAAAAGAAATCAATACAGTTGCAACTGTGACAGCCTCTCCACATTGAAAGCATTGCATCCATTTACTAAAAACATGCCATCTTAACAGGCTTGTTTTCTTCTAGGTTTGCGCAACTTTGGGTACAACTGGTGTCTGTGCTTTTGACAATCTCTCAGAACTGGGTCCAATCTGTAAGTGGCTTTCTTTTTCCCCCTGATTTTAAACTATATTAGTGCAGAAGAGTATGAAGATTTTTCATGCCAAAGCCAATGAGAGTAGAAATACTCATCAGCTGAGTTTTTCCAATACGTCTCAAAGATCAGTGGAGTCAATGCAGGACTTTGCAGTGATTTCTGCAAGATTTAGATTAAGATGTACTATTCAAGATGGATGAAATTTTCCAACTAATACATCTTTAATGTGGTTATTCATGGAATACAGACTGTACAGTACAGAGTGCAGTACTGCTGTAGGATGGATACATAAATATTTAACATAGAAAGGAGTTCCAAAGGTAGTGTTTGGTAGGGTGTGCTTTGTAGCCACCAATTCAGTAGGTAATTTGTGACTGCAGATTCTATTCCAGCATAAAACCTGACAAGACCCTGTGGCATTTCTTTTTATGAGTCAGAGCATGGCTTCTATCTCTGGGGCCTTTTTACTTGCCACTGTGTCTTTATTCTGACTTTGTGGAACTGAGTTGTGCTGGGAAATTTCATGTAGTAAAAAGGCAGGTGAGAGAAATCAAACATTAAAAAGCCTCACTCATAATGGAATGGTGATTTTTGTTACAGAGTCCATCTGATTTCAGCGTTATCTTATTTTTTGCAGTTCTGGATGCACAAGTTTAGAGTAAAACCTGGTTGTTGTTTGTCTTGCTCACTGTCAGCCATCCACCCCCTGCAAGAAATTGCATCTAGTTTTCAGAGAGGAGAGATTAAGCAAGCACTTTGATTCCTTATGCCCCTGATATAACAATTCCAATTCCATTAGGTGATGCTGAGGGACTCTGGCTTCATATTGATGCTGCATATGCAGGAACAGCATTTGTATGTCCTGAATTCCGATTATTCTTGAATGGAATTGAATATGCAGATTCCTTTACTTTCAACCCTTCTAAATGGATGATGGTTCATTTTGACTGCACTGGATTTTGGTGAGTAAAGGCAAAACACAAACACTACCAAAAGGATAGCATGCAAATTGCTAAGTCTTTTTCTCTGCACTAATTTTTGCTAAATACAGTTCATTCTGCAATTGATAGGGTCAAGGATAAATACAAGTTACATCAAACCTTCAGTGTTAACCCTGTCTACCTCAGACATCCAAACTCAGGAGCTGCTGTTGATTTCATGGTAAGTTATTTGAATTGATATTTTAAGTTGCATATAAAATGTTCAAAGAGACTGCTAAATCCCTCATACTCTGGAGTGTGCTTATCTTATAGCTGGTCTCATTACATAAAAGCATAAACCCAATTGTACTGAGATCCTAATGCAGATTAAATAAGAAAAGTGAGCTCTGGTATGAAAATTAATTATAAACCTGCTTTTAGATCTAGATATCGAAGTACTTGATTTTTACACAGATGCGAATCCAGCCTTGCCTTTTAGGATAGAAAGGTCATTTCTGTGCATTGTGGTGCTGAAATAATTCCTACTGATGGCATTTTAGCTGGTTTTCTTGTATGTTTGATAGGTAATAGAGAGAGAAAGGAGTAAGCAAATGCTCAGGCTCTGGAACAGCAGTAGAATGAATTACATTTTTCTTTAGATTGAGGTATTCATAGAAGAGCTAAGAGGCATTTCTCAATCTTACAGGAGACTTCAGTAAGTAAACCAAAGGAATATTCACTGCCAATTGTTTCTGTTATGATCTCACTCTAGTCCTGAAAAGATAATTGTTTTCTCGAAATCAATAGTGCTTTTCACTGAGGACTGAGAGTATATGGAGGAGCAGAAAAAATGCATCAGTGGGTCCCTCCTGTGGTTAAATAGGGCCGTGCATGTCGTTGTGTGGCTCCCTATGAGCATTCTTTTACATGCTCTGTCGCTCTTTTCCATGCAGTAGCCGTTACTTCCTCTGGAAGAGTCTACCCCTGTATCAACTCTCACTATTTATAGTTAATTTGGGAGAACGTTCAGGGTGGAAGTTACATACTCAATTTACAGGAACTGAAGTGAGCAATCAGTCCTACAGTGTAAACAGACACATCATAACTTGATAATGCCCTTTGAATAAGCAAAGGTGGTGTTATTAGCTAGTAATTAACTAAAAAATGTAAGCATATCTATGTGGGTGAAGGGATAGAAATAGTTAATGAAATGGATTCAGGCGTTATCGCCCTGGTCTGGGTCAAGCCCTGGGAACAGTGAAGAAAACACCAGGTGCTATTGCCTTGGTCCAGCCTAAGCCTTGGGAACTGTAAAGACAACAATGAAGGGTAAAGATCAGTTAGCAAAACAAAGCAGACAGTTTGCAAGACAAAGCAGGATGTGCATCTCAAAGACAGACCAAACAATGCAAATATTTGTAGCTCTTAGTCGTTTTGCTGAATTGGGATGATAAGGAAGTGAGATAGTGGAAAGTTACTGCTTAGCACTTAGTAGACTATACAAGGGACTGCTGGGAAACAATAAAGTGACTTGTGTCTGATCATATTGATCTTCGACTGATTCCATCTCGCAGCATACCTAGGCCTTAAATTAAGGGGGATACCCAAAATCTTATTTTGGCAAATAATCGAGATGTCTGTAGGTGTAGTGTTTCTTTGATGGCTGTTTTCTAGGCTTGGCAGATTTTCATTAATATGAAATTACTTGCATCAAGACCCAAGTCTGAAAAAACAACGGTAGCAGTGTAAGGGGCTGCTCCTTTCTGTTGTTTCTGCAGTCACTGATACCTGTTGTGTTTTCACAGCACTGGCAAATTCCACTGAGTCGTCGATTTCGTTCTTTGAAGCTGTGGTTTGTGATTCGCTCATTTGGGGTGAAAAAGCTTCAAGATCATGTCCGACATGTATGTGAATTCACAATGGAAGCATAAATGCTTATTTACTGGTAGCTAAGTGATGCAAAGATGAGTAACAAATTCTCTCACAAAGCTTGTGTGTAAACACTAAATGCATGCTGATTTTACTCTTAAGTAGTCTGTAAAGATTGGCTGTGTAGACAAAGCATTTCCTGTACCATTCTGGAAAGCAGTAGGCAATGAAAGGTGACTTGATAAGTCAGTGTCTTCTGCACATTACTGAGAACTGGTCTGTAGAAGCTTTCTTTGTGGCAAAGTGGCAGCTGTTTGGGAGGCAGGCTGAGTAGAATGGCTGAACCCATTGCTGTGAAAATTTACAGGCTAAGTCCTTGATGGAGTATAAATACAAGGGATCATATTGTGGATCAGTAGTTGCCACAAAAGGACTCCTAATCTGAGAACACATTCTGTTTTCAAACCTTCTTCTAGAAAATTCCTATGTGTAGTCCAGTTACTCTTGTTCATTGTTAAGGGTTTGGGCAAACAGACTTTCAAATATTGTCATTCTTCTGTTTGCTGCTACTCATAAACTGGACTAATATGTTCCAATAAGGAAAGGAATTCTTTTTAACTACTTAATTTATTGTCTACAATGGATTTGTGACAAACCAATACATGACTGCTTTTTTTTCCTCAATTATAGGGTACTGAAACAGCCAAGTTCTTTGAATCCTTGGTTAAAAGTGATCCACTCTTTGAAATTCCTGCCAAAAGACATCTTGGACTGGTTGTATTTCGAATAAAGGTAAAGATATGGCCTTTTGCATGTTTCTGAAATGAATTGACCATAGCTGTTCTCTCCCCAGAAATTAAGAACTATGAATAAACTTTCATGTTAGAATTTGCAATGCTGGAATTCTTATGGAGATGTATGGATGTCACTGGAAATTCTAACTATAGTTTATTTTTTTTTCTTATTCCTATTTAAAACAGGGTCCCAACTGGCTGACAGAAAAACTCCTGAAAGAACTAAGCAGTTCTGGCAAGGTCTTCCTTATTCCAGCAACCATTCATGACAAGTTCATCATTCGGTTTACTGTAACATCTCAGTTCACAACCAGGGAAGATATTCTGCAAGACTGGAACATCATTCAACACACTGCAGCCCGGATCATTAGTCAGAGTTGTGGGTTGCATTGCATCAGTTCTGGTGATGGGACAGGAACCCCTAATATGATAGTTGAGCCTAGTTCAGATGTCATTAGTAACACTTCTCAGCTTTCCCCAGATGGAGGAAAATACAAAACACCTTCCAGAAAAATAGTAGTTCAGCCTAAGAAGCTAGCAGTGAGTCCCAGTACCTGTGTGATTAGTCAAGGAGTGAAAGGTCAAGGGGATCCTCTAGATGACTGTTTTCCAGAAGATGCCCAGGATGTTACCAAACATAAGTTAACCTCTTTTTTATTCAGTTATTTATCTGTTCAAGGCAAAAAAAAGACAGCACGTTCCCTTAGCTGCAACAGTGTGCCAGTGACTGGTAGTCTTGAGCCATGTAACCCCAAAGCAGCAGCCACTGACAAGGAGTCTCATGCAAATACCAGAATTCTTTCCAGGCTGCCTGAAGAGGTGATGATTTTCAAAAAAAGTGCCTTCAAAAAACTAATTAAGTTCTACAGTGTCCCAAGCTTTCCAGAGTGTAGCATTCAGTGTGGCCTTCAGCTGCCTTGTTGTCCTTTGCAAGCCATTGTTTAACAAGTGAAAGAGATTAGTCCTTAAGATTACTCCAGGTAGAAAGAGAACCAAAGTTTGCTTATTCATATGCAATACTACATGTTATTTTGTTCAATGTGTAAGCAGTGGCAGTGACCACTGAGAAAAATCCTGTGCTTTTACTGGCAGAAACTTCATGTATTTATAGATTAAAATGTCAAATAAATCTTGTAGGCATATAATAATGAAGCTCTCTGTTTTGTAGACTGTGGTAAAGAAAATGCCAGTTTGTGCCTTACCAAACCTGGTAATGGACAGTTTCTAGCTGGCAGGCTAGAACCATTCTAACCAAATATGCTGGCCTCAGTAGGGGGTAAACTGTGTAGTCCTATATTTGCACTTTATTTTTAAATACCTTGACTTAAACCATTGAGAGATCTGTGTGTGCAGACAATGCCAGCATCAGTTCTGAACTGTGCAAAATGAAGGGTGTAACCTCTCAATGAGATTTTGCTGTATTAGGGCAATCTTAAAACATGCCAAGTGTAAAAACAGAGCAGTGTTGCCATCCCCTCTCTGCTGATCATTGACAGTGCACTGGTGTGCAAGAGCAGGAGCCTTTGCTAAGCACCTATGGCCTTTCTCAGCATTACCTCAAGGCTGTAAAACACAAGTGCATGAGGAAAAAGAAGAGGAATGATAATTCACCCTTTCTCATAACAGAAGAATTCAGGAGCATTACAGAAGAAAGTGTCTCTATGCAGCAAGCAAACATTGCTACAACAGGCCAATGACCATGTTCTCTAATCAAAAGAGAAGTTCTCCAATCACAGAACAAGGTCTCCAATCATAGACCAAATTCTCCAATCAAAGAACAAATACTCCAATCATAGAACAGTTTCTCCTATCACAGAACAAGTTCTCCAATCAAAGACAAAGCTCTCTAATCACAGAACAAGCAATCCAATCAAGGAACAAATTCTCCAAACAGAACAAGTTCTCAAAGCAAAGAACAAATTTTCCAATCACACAAAAAGTTCTCCAATCAAGAACGAAAATATCCAATGAAAGACAAAATTCTCCAATCACAGAAGAAATTCTGTAGTCAGACCAAATTCTCCATTCACGCAACAAGTTTTAAAATCAAAGACCAAATTCTCCAATCTCAGAAAAAGTTCTCCAAACACAGAAGTTCTCCAAGCACACAACAAGTTTTGCAATCACAGAACAAGTTCTCAACCTCAGAACAACTTCTCCAACCATGGACCAAATTCTCCGATCACAGAACAATTTCTCCAATCAAAGAACAAATTCTCCAATAACAGAACTAGTTCTCCAATCAAAGAGCAAATTCTCCAGTCACAGAAGAAGTACTATAATCAGAGACCAAATTCCCCAATCACAAAACAAACACTTCAATCAAAGAACAAATTGTCCAATCACAGAAAAATTTCTCATATAATAGACCAAATTCTCCAATCACAGAAGAAATTCTCAAATCATAGAACAATTTCTCCAAACACACAGGTTCTGCAATCAAAGACAAAATCCTCCAATCAGAAAACAAAATCTTCCATTATAGAGTAACTTCTCCAAACACAGAACACATTCTCCAACCAAAGAACAAATTCTCCAATCACAGAACAAGTTCTCCAATCACAAAAGAAGTTCTCCAATCACAGAACAAGTTCTACAACCACAGAACAAGCTCACCAATCTCAGGCCAAATTCTCCAATCACTGAACAATTTTTTCCAATCACAAAACAATTTATCCACTCACAGACCAAATTTTTCAATCACAGAAAAGGTTCTGCTGTCTTAGACCATATTCTTCAATTACAGAAAGATTTCTCAAATCACAGACCAAATTCTCCAATCAGAGAACAAGACCTCTAGTCAGAAGTGAAATTCTCTAAGCACAAAAAAAGATCTCCAGGCGTAGACCAGCTTCTCCAATCACAGAACACTTTCTGAAATCAAAGACCAAAAAACTCCAATCACAGAAAAAGTTCTCCAATCATACATCATATTCACCAATCAAAGAACAAGTTCTCCAATTAGAGAACAAGTTCTCCAATCACAGAGCAGGTTCTGCAATGAAATACCAAATTCTCCAATCAGAGAACAAGTTCTCCAATCGGAGAACAACTTCTCCAATCAGAGAACAAGTTCTCCAAAGACCAAGTTCTCCAATCACAGAACAAGTTCTCCAAACATAGACCATATTCTCCAAGCACAGAACAAATTCTCCAGAGAACAATTTATCCAAGCACAGAGCAAGTTCTCCAATTACAGAAAAAGTTCTCTTTATCAATGACCAAATTCTATAATCACAGAAGAATTTCTCCAAAGACCAAATTCTCCAATCACAGAAAAAGTTCACCAATCAAAGGCCAAATTCTCCTATCACAGAATAATTTCTCCAATCAAAGATCAAGTTCTCCAATCAATTGAATTTGGTGTATGATAGGAGAACTAGTTCCATAATTGGAGCATTTGGTCTATGACTGTAGGTCTTCTCCTGTGATTGGAGAACTTTATCTATGACTGGAGGTCTTGTTCTGTGATTGGAGAACTTCTGTTATTGGAGAATTTGGTCTTTGATTGGAGAAGTTGTTCTGTGATTGGAGAACTTGGTCTGTGATTGGAAAATTTGTACTGTGATTGGATAATTTGGTCATTGATTGAAGAACTTGTTCTGAGATTGGAGAAATTTTTCTGTGCTTGGATAGATTGTTCTCTGTTTAGAGAACTTGTTCTGTGTTTTAAGAATTTCTTCTGTGGTTAGAGAATTTGTTCAGCGCTTGGTGATTTTTTTCTGTGATTTTAGAAATTGTTCTGTAATTGGAGAATTTTGTCTTTGGTTAGAGAAATTGTTCTGTGATTGGTGAATTTCTTCTTTCTTTGGAGAATTTGTCTTTCATTGGAGAGCATGTTTTGTGATTGGAGAGTTTGGTCTTTGATTGGAGAACTTGTTCTGTGATTGGAGAATTTTGTCTTTGATTTGAGAGCTTCTTCCATGATCAGAAAATGTGAACTTTGATTGGAGAGCTTATTCTGTGATTGGAGAAGTTGTTCTGTGATTTTTTGTTTTTTTGATTGGAGAACTTGGTCTGTGATTGAGGAATTTGGTCTTTGGAGAACTTGTTCTCTGAGTGTAGAAATTGGTCTGTGATTGGACATTCTTATGTGTCTGTCAGAACTGGAATTTTTCATTGAAGTAATGCAGTGTCTGTGGGAATGCGGTTTTGAGTTGACTGGTTTTAGTCTAGTGCTTTTAGTGTTTTTGTTGTTGTCATGGTTTCAGGCGTAAATCAGTCTGCCCGCCCACTCACTCCTCCCGCCTTCTTCCCCCCCCACTTCAGGGGGAGAGGAAATGGGGAGAAGAACCGAAAGAACGTAACTCCCACAGGTTGAGATAAGAACAGTTCAGTAGCTAAGGTATGACACAAACCACTGCTGCCACCACCACCAACAGTGACCAGGGAAACACAAGGGAAGAGGACAGAACTGCTCACAAGTCACCGACTGAGCTGTGAACTGAACTCTTTAGGGTTCCTGCCCCCAGTTTTACATCCTGGGCATGATGTGCTGTAGTATGGAATACCTCTTTGGTCAGTTTGGGTCAGGTGCCCTGTCTCTGCTTCC
>JASSUY010010683.1:0-16153 GCA_032466535.1 Forpus xanthops
TTGGGTGGTGTGGTCAGAGTATTTTCCAGTGAAGCCTGAGGCAAAGTCATTAAGAACCTCAGCCTTCTTCAAATCCAGGATAGCCAGTTCTGATAGCTTCTGGAAGGGGTCTCCTTTGTCCCTCACCTGTCTTTTATTCACTATCTACCTATGGAATCCTTTCCTGTTATCTTTGACATCCCTAGCCAAGTTTAATTCTAACTGGGCCTTAGCTTTCCTAACCTGGTCCCTAGCTTCCCGCAGAACATCCCTGTGTTCTTCCCAGGCCACCTGTCCTTGCTTCTACCTTTTATAAGTCTCTTTTTTCCTTAGAATTTTCCTCAGCAGCTCCTTTTCCATTCAAGGTCTCTTAGCCCTCCTGCTGCACTTCCTTCTAGTTGGGATGCAACACTCCTGCACTTGTAGTAGGTGATCCTTGAATACCAACCATCTTGGGCCCCCTGCCCTCTAGGGCTATATCCCATGGAATCTTACCAAGCAGGTGCCTGAAGAGGCCAAAGTCTGCTCTCTTGAAGTCCAGGACAGTGAGCTTGCTGCACGCTCTTCTCTCTGTCCTGAGGATCTAGAATTCAACCACCTCATGATTACTGCAATCAAGGCTGCCGTGAAGCTTCACATTTCTAACCAGCCCTTCCCTGTTGGTGAGGACGAGGTCAAGCATGGCACTCCTCCTTATCAGCTCCTCCATTACTTGCAGAATGAAGTTGTCTTCCACACCATCGAGGAACTTCTGGGACTGCTTGAGTCAGGCTGTACAATCCCTCCAACAGATATCGAGGTTGTTGAAGTCCCCCATGACAACAAGGGCCTGTGAGTGTGATGTTGTTCCTATTTGTCTATAGAGCGCTTCATCCACAGATTCCTCTTGGTCAGGTGGTCTGTAACAGATCCCCTCAGTAATGTCTCCCACTGCTGTTCTCCCTTTAACCCTGACCCACAAACTCTCTATTGACTGCTCACCTGTCCCCAGACAGAGTTCCATACTCTCCAGCCTATCCCTAACATAAATACCAAATCCTCCTCCCTGCCAGCCAGGTCTATCTTTCCTAAATAGCCTGCAACCTTCCATTCCAACCCTCCAGCCATAGAAGACATCCCACCATGTTTCTCCAATGCCTATTATATCATATCCTTGTAGATGTGCACATATCTCTAATTTCTCTTGTTTGGTCCCCATGCTATGGGCGTTTGTATAGAGGCATCTGAGCCAAGCTCCAAATGAAGCAGGCTCATTGGCTACATTGCTCTGACTGGGAGTGTTGGATTGGAATGATGCCCCCTCCCACCACACATCTCGCTTAAAGCTTCCTTGACCAGTCTGGTAAGCCTCCTACCAAAACCGCTCTTCCCCTTCATTGTCAGACCAGCTCCACCAGCCCCCAGTAGACCCGACCTATTAAACTGAGTCCCATACTAAACCGAGTCCCATATGCATGCATTTAAGTCACTCCAACTCAAAGACTAAGAAACTTTCAGGTAAAGCAAACCTCAAGATCTTGTAGCAAACCATAACAGCATCATCAAATCACACTACTGTGTTTTTTTCTATTCAGTGCTGCATGCGGATCCAGGCCCCAAAGCACTACTGAGTGCTGTGTTCAGAACATAACTGGCTGAGAATGAGTGAATCTTAAAGCATTCACAGTTTAGTTTCACCTTTCTTGTCAATGGAAATTGAATACATCTTTGATTCAACTGTATAAACATTTTATTTAGGATATATTGAGAGCCAAATCCAGTTCTATTACATGGTGCACTGAAGATACTTTGCATGGACTTAAGAAGCACGTCAAAAAAGATAGTGCATATTACACGTATGTATTTTCATGAAATACCAAAATTAATTATTTAGTTTGGTTTTTAAATTATAGACAATATTTATACTCTGACCACTTCTAGCAACAGGTCATGCCAAAATATTTCTTTTCAGCATTTCTAATACCTTCCATCAAAGAAAATCTCTAAAGCATATCAAGATGCCAAAAAAATAAAAATATGCTCCTTCAAGTCACTAGTCACATTATTGCCCATTCTCCATTTCTTGCAAATGTGAAACAAATGCATTCTACTTATCTTCATTACAGTCTCAACCATTTCTTTAACAAAAAGGAAGGAACAGGCCAGAAGAACACCGTGAATCACAGAACAAACTACTGGTGGAAACCACTGTTTTCTCCCTTCATATTTCTACCCTATTTATATCTTCTACCTTCCTGTTTTGCTTTTATCCCTTCTAATCTCTGGGGTAAACTGATTCTGTAGTGTATTGCTAGGTACAGGGTAGCACAGAGAACCGCAGCAGGCCTCTGACTGGCTATCAAGGTTTCCGGCTTTTGCAGGATTTGTAGATCTACCACAAAACACTGTACTCTGTAATAGCAAACATATATGTAATATTACATATGCTTTTTAAAATATCACCAATCTAAATCCTGATTCTTGTTCTACAGAAAGAATGTGAATGGCTAATATTAAAGAACTGATATATAAATCAATTGAACCAGCATATAAAACCCTCTTCAATATTCTATAATTCCATATGGTCTTACAAGTCTTTGAAAAACTTACAGGAAACCTACAGGAAACCTCACTACCAGATGCAGAAAGCTGACTCATTTCTTTATCTCTCTGTCCACTTACAGTCACAAGGGAAAATACAATTGTTCTTATCAGGGTAACATTCTGAGTAGTTTCCTCTGAAGCTAAGAAAGGTATTTCATTGCATGTAAAATGTGTCCATAGAGCACCCTCTTGCATCAGCAATACAGCATTACAGGATGGTGACCAGTATAAACAGAATACTTGGTCTCCTTTGAATTCTAATTTTACATTGTCATACATCCCTTTACTCCATTTGTTAGGAAGCACAGAAGAACTTTTTAGTAGAAAGTGAAGTACTTTTTCTTTTTACCCAGTTTCCAGATTCTTGCTCTCCTTCCTTTAAAAGGACGAACCACACCATTTCAGATTCGTATCTCCAGGACAGCTGACATAATATATTTTCCCAAAGCTTCACAGAGCCACATTAGGTGGGAGCTTTTTTTGTTTTCTTGGTAACGTGTTTTTTCTCCTCTTTAGGTAACTAATAGCAAGTATTTTATTTACAACAGCTAACTGTCTCCTCTGAATCCATACTGGTCAATTTGGTAAAAACTGTTCTTCAGCCTGGAGTGCAGCAAGCAGCTTATTAAGTGATCTACATTTTATGCTCTTGTTCTGGGAACAGGAGATAGCAGAGATAGGATGTGCTTTGCTGCATGCTTCCTAAGGGACTTCACAGGGCTTTTTGCAGTGCCCAAGAAAGCACTAGGAATAGCTAAGCGCATATTACTATTTTTTTTTTTTTTTTAATTAGAAATAAGGGAGAAACAGTTTGGTTGCCATTTCCCACCTGACTCCTTCCTTTTAGTTTAGGGATTAAAAAAGGTGCTCTCTGAAAACTTACCTTCATTGTATATCCTGAGCATAAATGAGAAAACATGTTTCTAAAATTATTGGAAGACTAAACTAGTAAATTAAAACAAAAACAAAACATTAGTATTATTTTAATCTGTTCTGCAGTTGAAAATTAAACAAATTTAAGGAGACTAATCCTCATTGGCAGTTTCCTACTCACAAATTATCCCTTCCTTTTTTTAATGTTTTCATCATATTGCTTCCACTTTCTGTCACTTCTTGGTGAATGCGCTTACAATTACATCATTCCCTCTCAGATCTAATTATCACGCTTGTTAAAAGAGTATTGTAGACTCTTTCTAGCAAAGAAAAATCTCATTTAGCTGGGTCAGCAGCAGCTGTTCTGAGAGTTTATTCAGACCTTTTGACATGTGACTCCAGCTAGGACTGGACCCACCACTGCAGCAGAAATTTAAAAAGAGAGAGAGAGAGTGATAAATACCTTTTTCTTTAGCCAACTATGTGTTTATCTGGAATGGGTGCCCCAAAGAACTGGTAAATGCTCCATCCCTGGTGGTGTTCAAGGCCGCGTTGGACAGAGCCTTGGGCAACATGCTCTAGTGTGAGGTGCCCCTGCATATGGTGGGGGGGCAGGAAGTAGATAATCTCAAGGTCCTTTCCCACCATAATCATTCTATGATCATGTGATTCAAAACTCATCAGCAAAGAAGCAATTAGTGCAATTTTAAAAAACTCCAAACATGAGACCAATGGTAGTGAAAAAAATTGCAGAAACGGTTTTGATGACACGTACAGCCAGCAGGCGTTCTCCTGATCCTCAAAAGGAATATGAACCGTTGCAACAATACATGTTATATCCTGAAAATGTGGAGATGACAACCAAATCAAAAAGAAACAAAGTAATATTAAAAAAAGGATAACTACCGTAATACAATCCTGCAAGTATGTTGTACATCTGACTACCTTTGGTTCAGCTTCAGTAAGCAGGAGCCTTGGTTCAGCAAAAAATTTCAAGGTGTTTAATGCAAAGTTACTTAACACATAAATGTTACCTGGGTATTGATTTAATCTTGTAGTCAAAATGGCACATGAATGACCTTGTTGGATCAGTATCTAGGAAATACAGATATTCAGCAGCCCAGTGTCAAGCTTAGAAAATTCAGTCCCACACTTTCATTAAATTTCATTAAATTTTAATTTATGAAAATAAAACTGTATATTTGTCAAAGCCTGCAAATAATAAATTGCATTCACTTTTTCTTTACAAGTGAATCAACAAAGACAATTTATATTTTTTTTATAACAACCAGAAAGGAATTACCATTCTTAATTTTAATTTGGTGGTTTGCAAGTAATTGGCAATAAAGTTTGATTTACTTCCTAGTTTTTCTTTCACAACAGAGATAAAACTTTCTCATACATTATAGCAGGCTTGTTCTTCACAACAGATCCACTTTCCAGTTCACAGAAAAGTGAGTCTTAAATCCAGCAATGCATAACTAAGCAAAACTTAACTGAAGTCCGTTCCCAAAAAACAGTGACATAAATGATTAACTTTGACACAAGGAATGCTGTAAGGTGTCCTGAGGCAAAATACCTTTAATGCACAGAAGATGTGACCATGACTTCAGCAGTGCAAAAGCCTTCTGCTTCTATAAAATAAAGATGAGTATTTCATACTTTCCCAAGACTTTTTTTAATGAAATATCCCACTAATTTCTGTGGTCTTTTCTGATATTCCACAAGTACCTCATGTGAGGTACTAATCTGATCCCCTTCAAGTCGATCCAGAAGAGTGACACACACTACAGCAGCTAGAAATGAAAAGACAGTATTAATTAGGAATAACATTCTGGCACTTTTACAGTCCAAGATCATAAACATTTGAACAGACAGCTAGAATATGGGAAATGTGAGAGAAAACAAACCTAAAACACAGTGCACAGTACCATAAGATGCTTGGGGACTAGCACGTTTTGGGTGACAAAGTTACAGAAAGTTTAAGATTGCTACACTAACAAAGCAAGACCTCTCAGGCAGCTGCAAATACTTACGATTCTTATGTTTTCCTGGATAGAAATTATGTTTTACAAGTATCCAGGACTTGACTGGTAGAAAGTAACCAGAGACACTGTTCTAGCAGGTGTAGTTACAGGCCTGTGCTATCTACCTCATGCCCAACTCAGAACCCTGTACTGCAGATGCCATCCCTCAGGAGCCAGCAGATGAGCCACTTTGACATTCATAGATAGGGAGCACTGCAAATATATAAGGATCTTGTGGATCACCTCAGGCTCATCTTCTGCCTTTTGGTGATCAGAGCCTCAAAGGTACAATCCCTTCTTTTACTCATCTGGGGCTCTACCATCACCCTTCTGTACCTGGGGTTTCTGCTAGTGACAATTTGCAGAGCACAAGCAGTAATCCACCTTAAAGACCTGCAACAGAGACAGCAAAAAAGACTAGGCTCCCTAATGGCTCAATAATAGCATGGGTTGGTTTTTTTTTTGGTCACTCACAAGTCAGTAAGAACCAAGGATGCTTGAAATAACTGTTGGACTTTTTGCTTCTTTTTCTTTTCATCCTCCTTGAGTTTAAGGAAGTTTAAGAAACATCAATATTTTAAAGTGGCAGATTCCTTGCCAAGAAAAGTGAACTCTTTCCCAAGGAAAGTGAGAGGCTACAGTTAACATGGTAAGTAGAAAGACACTGCACTACATTATTTGTAATTGCTTGTTTAGCAATTATTTTTTTTCCCATAATCTTTCCTGAAAATTAGTTAGCTTGTGTAAAAAAAAAAAAAAAAATCAAAATTTCTGTTTATGATTAGGAATGGTTTATTCACAATGATACTAAAAGTCTTCAGCTGTTTAAAGCCATAAGTGTACACAAAATACTTACAATTTCAATTTGCTTATTAAATTCTAGAAAGTAATATTAGTGTTATGTATATGAGAATCACGCAATTGCTTAAATTAACCGGTTGCTTCCTCTGAACTTCAACAACTAACTGAAAAAAAACAAATTAATACTATAGGATAATTAGGGACTTTAATGATTTGTGCACTTGCCTTGGGCTGGAATAGCAAGTAACAGAACCAAACTGTGTAAGAACTATGTGAGGAAGTTTGGCTAAATTGTGAATACATATGATACAAATGAAACAATCATAGCAGCAAAACTATAGCCAGAATTAATTTTTTTCTATGCAGAAGGTATGTTAACACTTCATTCACAGTTTTTACCACAATCCCCCTGTAATGCAAAAATCTTCCTACAGCTTGAATAAAATGACTTTAAGTTAGTTTACCTTTGACACCACTGAGATTACACATTGCAGCAAATACAGACGATTCCATCTCTATGTTCCTGACACCAGAATCATAAGCTTCCTTCAAATATTGCAGTTTCTCTTCTTCACTGTATAAGCAGATTGCACCATCCAACCTGCCTTGTCCTACAAAGTAATTTTGTAGAAATTTTCAGTGTGATGAAGTCACAGAACAATTTGTTTCTAAACACGTAATTATTGCAGTTTCCCCTATACATTGTCCAGCTTTTACTAGTTCTCTTCATTTTAATGCTCAAGACAAACAGGAAAAAGTGATTCTTAGCTACTGCTAGAGCTTCTACATATTCCTTGTGGTTTTTGTAATGTGAATAATAATAATTTAATTGGTCTTCTCCAGCTTAAATTCTCAAATTCATAAATGGGAAAATATAAGTAGTGGATTCCCACACTTGCAATGTGAATCAAAATTCATCAACAAACTTTAAGCTATATGAAAGTGCTGCACTTTTTCTATGTTTATTCATTGCTTACAAAAACTGCCAGGCTTGAAAATGCTTTCCTGATGCTACCTTAAAAGCTGAACATTTTATAACTTTCAGACTCTCTAAGGTAAGAGACTAAGAGCGTCTTCAGCTAATTAGCTAATACTATGACAGGTTTTTTGACAAAAATTATTAAAATTATTCAAGAATAACACCCAAAGAGAAAAGAGCAGCAGCATATGCACAGTAAAGTTAAATTACAGTGTTTTACCCCATACCTTCTTGTTTTCAGGAGAGGTACTCCTAAATTAATGCCCATGAGCTTACCCCCAGTTTTTGCTGTATGAGCTAAAAAAACTCCTGACACCTTTTTTGTTAGCATAGCTTGCAGCTGTGATTGGTGCAGAAGGAGATGGACTGCCTCTGCTTCTGAGCAAGCCTGAGAACTATTATGACAATTGTGCGTTCCCCTGGCATTGCACCCATCGTCACCTATTTAGTAACAGCTAGAGACAGAAGTACCAGGTGCCACCTACACTCTGTTCTCACAAGACTTGAAAGATGTTTGTAAATAGACCTTGGAGATCAGAAAAGCTACTGAATATCTCCATGTTTATCCAAAGTAAGCCCTGGAGCTTTGCCCCTCCTACACGGCAGCACTGACACAACTCAGCAAAATATTGTCTTCAGCTGTTGGATCATCACTTTGCTCAAAATGCACATGTGGAACAAGTTCCAACACTTCTTTTAGAAAAATTTACTTTAGATACCTAACCAGAGTGAAACAAATGAATAAACCCCCCAAAACACTACCATTTCCCCACACACTCACCCCCCCAAATAAAACAACTCCAAAACAGCCACAAATAATTCTCACTCCCCTAATCTTCTAGGATGCCTCGGTAAGCCACAGAAGTCTTGTAAAAAACACACCTAACTGCCTGAAAAGTGTGTAGCAGACTGTATGTATTTCAGAGGATCTACTGGAGGTGGGGGGAAATAAACTTCCACAAAATTAAAAAACTTGATACAGCAAACTGCTAAGCAAAGTGCTTGATTTTAGATGTAAGAAAAATAGGTTCATTGTGGTTGACAAGCCAGCTCAAAGTAGGGAATGTGTTTTGCTTACTGAACTGGACCCTTAATGTTAAACATTATTCAATATTCAAAATAATACTGAAAACACCATTTGATATTCATCTGTTACTGCCTATTATTACACTTCTGTTAGTCTGTCACCAGTCTTACCTTCATAGAAATCCAAAGTGCACATTGTGTTTCCAATGACTGTATGGAATTGACCAATTTCTATACTGCACTGCATCAGTTCCTTAGTCAGCTGTTCATCTAGGTTTGTACTGCGAATTACAGTCTTTCCCAGAACAACCTGTTCAAACTGAGGCTTGAAGGTGGCATCTACAGACTCTCTAGTTATAACCACTGAGCCTGGGTCCAGACCTGCAGTAAAAAGAAATAGATATAGCTTCATAGTGTAGTTAATGCTTTGTTTCCATACAAATAAAACACAGGTCTTGAGCCAATCCTGTTTCTTTTAAAGGCAGCAACTTTGCCCCTGAATTCATCAAGAGATTTTTTTATGCATGCTTAGCTGCTTCATTGCATTATTGCAAATAATTTCTGAAAGAATTAATTTTTTTCCTTTTTCACTATATATTCTTTCTTATCTCATCTTTTTCATACAGGACAGAAATCTCCTCCTCCTCACACTGTCAGACCTCTTAAGAGTGTTTTGTCCAGAGGCAGATATTGGTTTTTCCTTTCAAAATTATGGAAGAAAAATGATTCATCTCCTGCAGAAAATTGTTCTGATCATCAATTACTTAACTTTCAGTGAGATGCTCTACTCTCCTACAAAGATGATTTAGTTTGGAGAAAGAATCAAGAGGACAAATACCTATTCCACCAGATGTGCCAATGCGAAAAATGGTTACGTTGGAACACTTGGCATGATACAGCAGCTTGATCAGCTCATGCAACATGATTGCAATAGAAGGAATGCCCATGCCATGCTGAAACGAAATCAGAAATTCATCTTCAACATGCACATAGACAACACAAAATATATACGGAAGAAGGAGCGGGACAGTATCTCTTTCCTGCTTGTTTTTTTTTCAGATGCCTCTTAACTCACTCTGCCAAAACCTCTATGCTCCAGGCCTACTGAACGGCTATTGTACGTAAGCAGAAAAACTCACACTGGCTTTGGTAGACTCAGATGAAGCTTAATATTTCTAAAAATCATGAATTATAAAATATTTACATTCTCAAAAGTATAAAGCAGGGTCCTTTCCTAACAGCTGATAAATGCACTTTATCACAGAACTATTCTTAAACACCAAAAACCTGAAGTGCTAGTGAATAGTTAAGCTATTTTTTTTCTTTTTTTCAAAGCACAGGCATTGGTTTAGTCATGAAGTTCAGCAAATATAAGTTTACTTCAACTTGCATGATAAAGAAATAATTACAACTCAGAAGAGTGTAGGATGATACTATAGTTATGCAATTAAGTATGCAATCGTATCAATAAATTAAAGGTGTGACGCTTTAAAGCACATAGATGAATTGGCAGCTCAGGCATGCATTCCAAGTCCCACGGACTGCTACTCCTAAGCTATGTCAGCACACTGGACAATGTCACTGGATGTGATACAGCCAATTCTTTCAATATCCCACATGCACCAAGTGACTTTTTGCTCCCCCCACTATTATTCAGGACAGGGATGAGGCAACAGGAAGTCTACTCAAAAAAATTCACAAGGTCATTCCTGTAACACCTCTGTGGTACATGGGGGAAAAAGGAGGCAAGAAAGGAATGAAGGCCTCAGAGATTTGCCTGCTCACAAAAAAAAAAGGGCTAAAAAAGAAATCTTAATTATCTGAGCACACTATTTTGAGCATGGTTTGTGCAAGCTTAAAAACGTGAGTCCATCTAAGTAAGTGCTTAAAAGAAACATGCCTTCATTCTTTCTACTTTGAACAGTATCACTGAACTCTTCATCAGGGACTGCAGAAATAGGACAAGGGGTGACAGGTTTAAACTTAAATACAGGAAGTTCAGATTAGACATAAGTAAGAAGTTCTTTATGGTGAGGGTGGTGAGGCACTGGAATGGGTTGCCCAAAGAAGTGGTAAATGCTCCACTCCTGGCAGTGTTCAAGTCCAGGTTGGATAGAGCCTTGGGTGGCATGGTTTAGTGGGAGGTGTCCCTGCCCATGGCAGGGGGTTGGAACTAGATGATCTTAAGGTCCTTTCCAACCCTGACTACTCTATGATTCTATATGTGTTCCATATTTGAATAAGTAAGGTACTTACACTGACAGACAAAACAGGTCCCACTTTGTACATTGCATAACGGTCAGTTCCTGCACATATGTTAGGGTAGTCACAACCAGAGCTCCCAAGCCCCAGTTCTTCAGCTATGTAGGTGATAAAAGCTTTCATCCGAGAAGGACTTCCTCCAACACATACAAACTGGGGTGGAGAGTATTCAACAAAACAAAATCAGTTGTATGATTCACTATATCAAAGAACATGCAAAGATCAATATGAGGATGCAAACACCTTCAGCTAACAGAACCAGATGTGATTCTTCTCATAAAAATTCTAAAAGGCCATGAAGAAAAACTGGCAAAAAAAGCCAGCTCTATATAGCACTCAAACACCTTCATTCTGTCTAAACTAGAAAAAGACAGCTACTGTGTTGAAGGCTCCCCACAAAATCGAAGTAAGAAACAATTACCCCAGATTTTGTTTGATATTGTAAGTGACAGGAACCCATAAAAACTTATCCTCTGTCTATTCCCTCCTCAGTTGGTGACATGTTGACACATTTAGTCTTATTTTGAAGACAGCTACACTTCCACCTTCTGTGGAAAAGCACTGCCCTGCTGAATGAAGCAAACTGTCTTACCTTTACATCTCCAAACAATGCTGGAAAATCATGGGTACCAGTCCCAAGAGCAAAATGGTACAGGACATCTTCTTTCATTTTCTCCAGGTGAGGGTTGCAGAGATGGATAAAATTCTCTCTGCAAGAATAACAGCATAGTGAAACATATACAGTATATACAAACCCCTACATTGAACAGACGCGAATTTTGTGATGTCAAGCAGTAAAAGTAGGGACATGCCACACCCAAGTATGCCTGCATTGCCTTATTTCTGTCCCTGATGCACTACTTTAAGGAAAACCTAAATTTTATGATCAACTCGCATCTCATAATAAGTCACATATGATATTTAAAATAGCATTCATTGCACAGGATCAAATTGCTGAAGAAAAATCCAGATGGTAGGATGCATTTGCAACAGTGCAGCCTTTATCTTAAATAATCTTAAAGCTGTGAACCAAGGTGGGTGTTCATGGACAGCACAACAATTGGGAGCTGGACCAGGGAATATTCATGACCTTTCTACATAGACAATCCTTAGAATTGTCTAACACTCTGGAAGAGGCAAAAAGAATTTACTTCCTGTAAGTGAGACAGTTAAAAAAAAAAAAAACCAACCTTTCTGAAGATCCAGGAAACAACAAGGCAAGAAGAGAAAACTGAACTCCTCAGTGTATGGGATTGCCCTCATGGAAAATTTGGTAGTGGACTAACTGCACAACCTGAATTATTCACAAAATGTCTGCCTACGGTGCTTGATGTTTTAAATTCAGTTGAAACAGGGAGGAAAGACTAGTCAATAATCCTAAGATTAAGCAAAATACTGGCCAATACTTCAAAGTAGTTTCTGAGACACGGAATCAAGCAATAAACATCTTCCACACACAGGAAGATGACTTAATAGCTTAATGAAGGCTCACTGCAGTCACAACATGGCTCAGGAAATTCAAAAGGCTTTGTCAGAGGAGACAAACAAAAGAGTTCACTGGAGTTTATTCAAAAACTTGGCGGGACTTTGCAGGAACAACTCTGAAGCCTAAAAAGAGGCATTCAGCACTATTTGAGATGTTTTAGGTTATCTGGACTGTCTTCTAATGCCTCTCCAGAAAGGCAGGGCTTTTCTGTAGGTCCTGTCTTATCTGTCAATCTTGTGCAGGATGGATGGGTTACCTTAAGAAGCCTAAAATGGCTGAGACACCCATACTGGGGTCACTGAACTGTTGCTCAGAAAGCAAAGAAAAGAGCTACAACCCCAATAATCTCAGTACAACACTTGTTTGTTCTTTAAATTCTCTCCCCAGTGTTAGTCACTATGGAGCAGCACCTGCACAACCAAAGAAAGAGGTACCATCCCAATCCACCTTATTTGTTCCAGCCCACCACTACCACCTTCAGCATGGAAAAAGCAGCCCAACAAAGCAGGTGGGTTGTTAGTTCCTTTGGTAGAAATTCCTCTCCATCTCCCACATGCCCCATTTGTTTCTCTCAAATCCTGCCCGAGACGGAGCCAAAGGCTTCAGTTGCCTTGTTCTTCCCTCTGAGGGACCTGTTTGACTACAGAAGATATAAAAAACAGGTTTGTGGCCTCCAGCAAGGCATAGACAACCCAAGAGTTTGCCAGCACATACGAGCAGAATTCCCAGGCTGCCTCCTCTGAAATATTCTCCTCTTTGGTTTTGTGGGATTCTCTACCCATATTAAATGGGTCAGTCACTAACGCAGATCTAATAGCTGGCTGTGATGTTTATTGGAATAGTTTTTACTTACAAATAGGATATTATTTGAAATCACTTTACAATTTGTTCTCAGTCAAGAAAAAGAAGTATTTCCTTCTTTATGAGAATACCAGTATCAAAACCTCTCTCCAGGAAATAAATTAGGAAAAGGCGGGGCCTTTGTTAAAAGTACACGGAAATTCATGTAGTATGTGCCAACACCACCATCCTCATGCCTGGCCTAAATACAGCTTCCTTCCTCAGCAGAGTCTGTATTTCACCTTTTTTATCTCATACCTTACCAGCAACGCTCTCCAACCCACCGCCTTGCTGCACCTAGGGGCTGTTACTAACTTGCACTTGTTATCTGCCCATCCAGATATAATTGCAGACTTGAACCCTGGGGTAAAACGGGCAATAAAATAAGCATATCACTGTTTGTACATAGGACCAATACCATGAATTAACAGTAAAGGCAAAGTTTGCCTGATAAAAATCTTTGGCCTGTAACTCTAAGAAGCAGACAATTTATTTTCCTTAGGTTGTTATAAAGCTGGTGTTTGAAACAAAACACAAATATATGAGGTCTAAACATGCAAGTATGGTTTTACTAAAAGCCACATTAAAATAAGGATTAGAGAAACAGATATCAATATTTGATTAAACTCTTGAAGTAGGCAGGTCTGGCCATATGCAGCAACCAAAGTCAACATTTCAACAGCTCACTGCACTAAAAAATAAATAAATAATAAAATCAAACATCACCTATGTTTGGAAAAATTCACTGTCATGATAAATGAAAAAAGATAGCCAGCAAAGCCCACTGTATGGGCATTTGTGGATAAAGCAGATAAAGACTCCATTTGTTAAAACAGCTTCTACTAGATACTTGATGCTATAATCAATATTTGTATCATAAACTCTACCTTAAAGTAAATGAGCAATGATTTGGGGGAGGAAGGTAAATATGAACATGAACAATTCATTTCCAAATCTTACTTTGAAGACTGCTCATCACCAGTTTTCTTCTTGTTTGGGATACCAGGAGCCATGTATGCTTATACCTAGAATTATATTTAAAAAATCAGATATAAAGTACATCAGAATAGTCCCATACATAAAGCTAGCATCATTAACAGTAAGATAAACCTTCTATATACGTGAAGCTGTCATGAATATTAAATGAGCAAAATGAGCATCACCATTTTCAAATTACTGAAACTTGAACTAATCCCTTGCTAAGGTAATCCTCATCTCACCACTACTTCTGTTCTGTGGTATAAGCAACACCTGGCTCATGGGCCAAAGACAGGTAAGTCTCATAGATAACTAAACAACCCTCTTTCTTCTGTACCTCCCACAATGACAGTGAATATTGACCTAGCCTTAACCTCCTTTTCACCTCTGCCTCCAGAAGGCCTTCAAAGCTCATCTCTAACTGCCATATGCCTGAAATCTGAGTCCAGGAAGCACCTTACTTATAATATATTCTCCATTAAACGCCTCATACTGACCGTAAGAGATTTTTATCTGTTCCAGCCTAAGGGCAAGGAAGGCTAAAACAAACCATGACTTCCTTTATCACCTTTTTTCCTAATCCATTAACTTATATACTATAAATCTACTCCTTTCTGCATATAAATAGGCAAATATATCACTGAGGCTTTGGTGCCAATACAATGACAGAATTATAATTATAGAATGATTCGTTTGTTTTTGTTTTCAGTAACAACAGCTATGCACCAAAGTTGGTGCTTTCTGGGAATCCCCTTAGGAAAAGTATTGAATCACAAAGTTCTGCCCTACCCTCCCTTATAAAAGGCATGACAGCACACACACTATAATAGAGACAGGACTGTAATCCTTAAAAAACCCAGGATTACACTATAAGGAAATAGAAATCAGTCTTGCAACAGAATTACATAACATGTGAATTTTGAAAGAACTGAAAAACAAAGAAGATTAACCTGAAGTCTGCGTGTTAAAAGCCACTGAATAATAGGAAGGTATTAAAACTAACAAGGTCATTTCCCTCATTTAAAATGTAACCTTTATTAAACAGACCTAAATGTCACATGTACTACACATACTAAATGTATACTAGATTCCATGCTCAAGGAGATAAAATGTAAAACTCGCATCCTTGTGGTCATAGGATTAATCGCTATTAAACCACGTGCATTACAGGGAAAGCGCACCACTTGTTCCAAGAAAACTACAGTGTTGTAGTGCTAAAAACTGGAGTACTAATAACAAGGAGTTATCAGATAAGAAAAAATAGCAAAGTGCTTTTTATGTACCTAGATGACAACTGGCTGCAAACAAACCAAGGATATTCATTCAGCTGCTATTCACAGCATTAAGCAACCACATGATTTTTAACCGTGTTCCTGATTCTGTGATGCTCTAAGTAACAATGTACTTCATGAAAATCTGACGGCAAAGTTCTGACAGTGCAAAGGCGGAGCGACCAACTGGAGATGCCTCGGCAGGAACAGCAGACAGGAGCAAGTAGAACTGTTTTCCCATGGCAGACCCTTCCAGCCATCACACAGTGGCCAACAGGCATCCGATTACCATGAAGCTGTAAAATTCTCACACTGTCTATACAAATGGAGATTTTTAAACTTCCAGAAGCCATCCTCCACCAAACTGATGCTCAAGAATAATGCGCTCTCAGCAGGACTCAGCATAAGAAAGGGCATGGCCTGCTTCAACGTGTGCGTGAATCCTCTGCCCAGTGATTCAAAACCGGGCAGAATCCATTATATCTCATTACACACACACACACATTTTTTTTGCTTCATGGTGGTTGGATTTTTGTTTTATTGGTTGGTTTTGTTTTGTTTTTAGGAAAGCCTCAGTTCGTAGCATCTTTAAGGAAAAGCTCCAGGCTAGCATTGATCCATCATGAGAAAACTTGAGGAATCACTGCAAAACTGTTTTCTGCCCTGAGCGTCCTCCCTCGAGGCTCTGCAGGCAATGACAGCTCGCTTCCGACGCCTACCACTTACTTCCAGCCGGTTTCCTGCCCGGGGGCAGCTCCCATCCACAGAAGCTCGGAAACAAAGGCACCACCGAACCTTCTACCCGATCAGACCTCAGTCCCTACCGCCCTCAACCACCGCTCCCCCGGCACCGATCGCATGCTCCCCCCGGAACGGCACCCAGGGTTCCGCCGCTCAACCCGCCCTCGGGGGTTCCGGCGGCCTGCCGCTGGCTGGGCTCTGCTTGGCTCTCACCTGGGGCAGCGGGGCTACCACTGCGAACCGCAACTCTCCCTCGGTGCACCCGGCCGTGGTGCGCTGGCCAACTCACTTTCCAGCAGCGCCGGGC
>JASSUY010010685.1:0-12239 GCA_032466535.1 Forpus xanthops
CAGTTAAAGCCATTCCCCTGTGCTGTCCCTCCATCCCTCATCCAAAGCCCTCTCCAGGTTTCCTGCAGCCCCTTCAGGCACTGGAGCTGCTCTGAGGTCTCTCCTTCAGGATCCTTCTCCTCCCCATTCTGCCCCAGCCCAGCTCTCAGCCTGGCTCCATAGCAGAGCTCCTCCATCCCTCACAGCATCCCTATGGCCTCCAGTGGCCTCACTCAACAGCTCCACACATCCAGAGCTACCCAAGGCTGAACTCAATCCTCCAGGTCATACTTGAGATGCTGCTATCGCACAAGACCAGAAAAGCAGCAAAAAGAGCCTCCTGTGGGCAGAGATGTGTGTCCCAGAAAAGAGTTCAGCTCATCCAGCAGGGAATAGCAGCGCATACCCATCTGTCCATTCCTCCTTAAAGCAAGTAGAGCAGCCTTCAAACGATCTGCTCGCTGAAGTCACCGTACCTTGGAAATAGAATGGCCTGACAGTGCTATAGGCGGTAGGAAAACATCCAGCAAAGGCTTTGAAGCCCCGGGATTCGGTTTTCCTGAGGTCTCTGTGCACTGTTCAGGCATCAAAATCCCACTCACGCTCATTTTAAGTCCCTTTATCTCTCCAGACAAGCGCAAAGTGCCTCAGGTTCGAATGAAAAGCTGATGCCAAATATAGCGTTTACCCAAAACCATTTCATCCTTCCAAGGTGTTCACCTCCAGCATGAACTATGGTCTGCAGTGCCAATGCCATCCTGGTGGGCCACCATTCCTGGAGCCTGGAGCAGGCAGGAGCAGGAATGTCAGGAAACCCATAAGCAACCAGTGAGTTAATGCAAATACAACCAGTAGGTGCTTTATTCCCAGTGTATTCCAGCCTGGATCCTGCCAATTAGTGTATTCAAGTTATTACACTCATACAGCTCAGGCTTTGTGCTCGTGATGCTCAGATGTCCATATCTACCTCAGCTCCACCAGAGCTGCTGCTTACCAAAGGCCAGCCTGTATTTATAGCACAGCCCTACCCATGCAGCACATCTCAGCTGGGAGCAGTCCTTCATTTCCAGGCTCCTCTATGGCAATGACACCATTTACACACCAATGTGGGCTTTGCTTTGTCTTAACCCTCCCTCAGGTGCTAATGGAAGGACTTCACACCCCTCATCTCCCCTCTCATTGCATAGAGGGGAGGTGGCAGAGCACTCGCAGTAATAACTCCTCACCAGCACCAAAGCTACTTAAGGCTTTCACTTGAGTGCATCGCAGGAGGGGTGGGATGCTCTCTAAGCCCCAATGAACCTGACCCCCCCTTCCATCCTCTGGAGCAGGAATGTTAACTCAGGAGCTTCCCAACCTGAGGAAAACAAAAGACTTGGGGTTTGAATGCCCAGGGCAATGACACAGAGATGTCAGTGACAAGTCCTACCTCTTAAGAGGGATGTAGGGGAGCATCGACATCCATCAGCTGAGCTATCACACTGACCCAGCTTGCTTTATTGCCTCTCCATCAGGACATCACCTCCACTGACACCCCACCATCAGTTTCACAATAAAACCTTCAGCACTGCCTTAATCAATTGCTGGCCCTCATCATCCCTACTCGCTCTTCGATTGCTCGGCAGCCAAGCTGGGCTGAAGAACAAGCCAGGAACGTGAAGGCAGGGAACATTCTGTGTTGTTCTTTAAGCTGGAGGACATCATACTTCAACCCTACAGACAGGTACAGAGCTGCTGTCACCTCAGCCTTGGAACTGCCGACATCAGCTCTCCAGGACAAGAATCTGGATCACTGTAGGCAGCCTTGGCAAAGCGCCGGGGATCTTTGACATCCCAGCAATGCACAGGGAGGATGCGATCGAGAGCGAGTGCATCCAGCTCTGCCCTGTGAGGATCCCAATGGGATTCCAGCATCAAGGATCACATTCGCCTGAAGCTAAAAGCATAACAAACCCCTCTGCAGGAAGTTTGGGAAAGGAACAAGGCTCCCAAAGGCACAAACCCTGGAGCCATCAGCTACCCAAAATAGCTGTGGGCATGGGCAGCTTTATAGCATTGCTACCATTCAGTTTGGTTTAGCTCCGGCTACCTCCGAGCACAGCACATCCAATCCCACCGCTCATCCATCCTGCTCCTTCTCACGTCCCAGTAGGAGCCAGACCCTTCGTTCCTGCTGTTGTAAGGAGCCCTGCTCCTCCTTGAGCTCAGCACTGGATTCCCCAAACTGCTCCATGAGGATTACAATAAAATCACGTGGGAATCTATTAACAAGCCTGTACGGGATCACCTCAGGGCACTGCTTGGCGCAGTGGTTCAAACATCAGGGCTACCCAACCACCTTCTGTCTCCTGTTCAAGCCCTGCAAAACACCAGACCATGGTGATCTCCATCACCCCTACAGCCACTGCAGGCATTGTGGCAGGTTCATTTCTACTTCCTTACAGGCGCCCTGAGATCCCTTTTTGTACAGCACCATCTCACCATCAAGAGGGCATCCCACAGCTTCTTCCCACTGCACACGGAGGGAAATGGGATAAGGGAAATAGGGGATGGCTTTAACTGCCAGAGGGCAGATTGAGATGGGCAAGATCTCAATAGGCAGAAGCTCTTTGCTGTGAGGGTGCTGAGCGCTGGCACAGGGTGCCCAGAAGAGCTGTGGCTGCCCCATCCCTGCAGTGCTCAAGGCCACGTTGGACACAGGGATTGGAGCATCCTGCTCTATGGAAGGTCCCATGGCAGGGGTTGGGATTGGAGGAGCTTTAAGGTCCCTTCCAACCCAAACCATCCAGTGATGAAGTGCCCCATCCACACCATCTACCCAGGCCCTTCATTCCCCACTACATCTCCCCAGAAGCCTGCTCTGCCTCAACACCTACAGCAGCACCCGTAATCCCAACACACAAAGCCACCATCACCTCCCACACTGGTCCTTCTGCCTCTTCTTCTTCATTTCCCTCTCCCCTGGCACCACAAACCTCCGGAGCCCAATGTTCATGCCCCGCAGCAGGACCAGCTGCTGCAGCACTGCAGATAAGCTGCATTACTCAGATCCTGACTAAAAGGCACGGTCCTGACAAAGGGGTTTCTCCTGTGTTCAGCATGTCTTATGCTAAAATGTTCCCCAAGATGAGTCAGGGCCTTCTCCATGCACCAGGACACAATTTGGAGGACACAATCACGTTCAGGGCTCTGCACTCAGCCTCCCCTCCTGTTAAACCAATGCTCTGTAGCATTTGACAACCAAGCTGTAGTACAGCAGTGAAGCCCAGGGAGCTGCACAAGGCAAAGCAGGGATGCTGTCACGTCAAACTCCACAGGGCACCCCAGGAGAAGTGCTTCATTCCTGCTGAGGACAAACGCAAGCTCCCGTTTGATGCAAGCTGGGTGCCTTGTCCCCTTTGGTGCCTTTCAAAGGCAAGAGGCTGCTTTAACCTGGAGCAGCCTAGCTGGCTGGGTCTGCTCCTGTCCCACCCCGTGAGCACCTAAACCGAGTTAATCCCTGCTGTAAGCTAAGGTTCATCCCAGAGAGGAAATAACCCAGGGAGAGATGCTCTGGAGATGAGCTGAAGTGGTTGCTCCATCCCTGGAAGTACCCAAGGCCAGCAAGCTGCTCTAGTGGACCGGGTCCCTATATATATACGTGACACATGAGGAGACCATGACAGAGATGCAGGGCATCACTCAATCCCCACCACAGGTAAGCAGGGAGCAGCATTCCCAACACATTCCCAGCCGACTTGGCAGCTCCTTCCCTTGGGCACAGCCCTTCCACCCCAGCCCACTGCTCTGCTGCCCCTTTTGCCCATCCATGACGGTTCCAAGCTCTGCCTTGGAGGTGAATCCACCTCCCCAGCCACAAAGCTGCTTCCTTGGGCTTGCTCTTCATGACCTTCCTCCAGCTCATCTCCCAGCAGAGCCCTCCATGCCTTTACACTGCTGGGGGTTTGCTTTTGCCGTGGAGCACACACATACACGTGCACCATGCGTTTGCTTTACTGGCCTTAACAGAGAGCCTAGAAACCATTCCCCCCCCCCCAGATTGCATTCAGTAACTCAGCACGGCCCTCGCTGCTAATGATTCCAAGCACAAACTCATCCTCCAGCTGCTGTGCTATATTTGTGCCAGATGTAACTATGGAAGCCAAGCTTCAAAGACTTGCTCTAAAACCCACCAGCGTTCCTCCACCCCTCCCTTCCCAAGGACATTACCCAGCATTAGCCAAGTGAGGTTCCTCACTGCTAAATGGCCATCTCCAGTGAAGAGGAACATTAAATAACCTTCCGTTGGCTTTCTCACCACTGCTGAGGCCGCTCAGCAAAGCCCAGGGCCTTTTTCCTGCCCAGCAGCTGCAGGTGGCCTCTCCATCAGAAAGCAGCAGCTCTCAGGATCCTTGGTGCATTTGCCATCATCCTCCAGCTCTCCCACATCCCCGCTCGGATGAACCCCTCGTTTCCCACAAGCTGGAGTTTGCTTTTCCAACCTCGTGGCTTTGCAGGAGAGAAATGAACTCGGAAGGCTCAGAGGGGACTAAAATACAAACCCACAAGCTCCTGATCCCGAGGACCTGACTCATGGTGTCGTGTTTGCAGTGCTAGCAGCTCAGCAGAGCATCCAGAGCATCCCTGCTCCGTCACGGCATCAGTTCAGGTGCAATAACACATCCTATCCCCTATCCGCTTGAACCCCCCCCCACACCACCCAAATTCCTATATGCTCTTATTCCTCCTCACCGCCCACCTCTCAAATGCCCTTGGCTCCATCCTCCTTGCTAAAGCCTCATTTGGAAGGAGAGCTCCAGCCCAGAGATGAATCAGGAGTTTGAACAGGAGCTTTAGGGATGTGGGATGCATTCACCCCCACAAGCAGGAGGGCTGGCCTTATCCCAGGGCTCAGGTGGCATTAGCACTGCTTCCCTACAGAGGGATGCTGCCTGAGATAGCAAACCAGGAGACTTTACCCTAAGGGCTGACCAGGAAGGAGCTGCTTCCCCCTTGTCAGACACTTGCTCACCTCCTGTGACAGGAATCACTGCGGCAGGATAGGGAAGTTTATGGTTCAGCTGTGTTGTGCCTGTCAGTGCTGGAGAGAAGCACTTTAAGAGAGCACCAAGTCTGCCTCTTCCTCACCAAGCAGCACCTGCAGCCTCCCAGGCTCCCCAGGAAGCAATACCCGCTGTTGGATGCAGGCGGAGCATGGAGGATGTGGATGGTGCAGGGAGGAGGCCATCTCTCCCTACTTCCCATGTCTCTGGATAGCAGACTGATGCAATTAGAAGCAGCAGCTGGAGCCAGAGCACTTGGATAACTTCATTAGGCCAAATCCCTTCTCTGCTCACTCAGGAGCCTGTGTTTGCTTCCATGGGTGATCCTTAGCAGGACTGAAGCATCTTTACCACAGCAGAAGGGTTCACATTAAGGATTCCTCTCCTTGGCTCTGCTACTGGCTCCTTTCCCACTGCTCACACCTCCTGCAGAGCCATCCCTCAGTTCTCCAGGACCTCAAAGACCTTTCTAACCCACTTGGCTTTAGCCCAGCTCCAAACTGCCATGGAGCATCCCATTGGCATCCAAATCCTCCTCCAGCAAGAAGTGCACAGAGGTGCTGGGATCACAGCTCATCAGGCAGATGGGAGAGGGACCTGGGAGCAAAGTAGAGGCTGCCATGAAGACCAATACTCCTGGAATAGTTATCCTATGGAGAATTCCCAGTTTTCCTTTGCAGACCATTGTGTCCTCCCTTCCTTGAATACAGCTTGTTCAACACTTACAGCATCAACTGAGGTGCTACCACAGGGCTCGAGCCTCCATGATGATCTTGGCTTGGCAGAGGGTATCATTCCTCCCAGTGAATTTCCCCTCCAGGACCTTTCTAGCATAGCCCTGCTGTGCCACAGTGAGAGACCCATGGCAGGGTTTAGGTTTGTGATGCACCAACACCATTATCCTCACCCAGGAGCACAAAAGGAGCCCACATGAGGGATTGCATCCAGGTGGCCTCTCGGAGCTGCCCTCACCCCCCAGAACCTGGTTTTGACGGGGGAAGAGCAGCAAACCCCAGGCTGATCCTTCCTGGTGCACCTTTGGGTTAAAGAACACCTTTGGGTCAAAGAATGGGCTGGAGAAAGAGCAGAAAGAGCTAAGGCAGCAAGGTGAAGCAGCAGAGCTGCATCTCCAGGGGTGCTGGATTCCTGCGTGAGGGGCAGAAACAGCACAAGGGAGGTCGAACCTGAGCAGGCAACGCTGGAAATGCAATTGCTCTGCTCTGTTGGTCGTGCCCAGAGGTGATGGGTGGGCAAGTGCTGAGAGATGAGATGATGGGACCACCCCGAGGCTCAGCCGTGAGCATTCCCCTCCGTTTCAATCACAGCAGCTCTGTTATTGCGGGAGTCAGTAGTTCAGTACCTCCATCATCAACTTCACACGTGCCACAGCTCCAGATCCAACGGCTCTTCCCTGGGAATTACTGCATCGTTGCAGCCCTGCATCCCAACGAGTCAGAGCCACAGAAAGAGCGCCAGCTCCTGCTCTGTCCTCGAAAGCACGACACAATCCGAGGAGGCAGCGCATGGATCAGGATGAGGTGAAGGAACTGGGAAAGATCAGGCTGCAAAGAAACAGCCAGCAGAGAACCAGAGCCTGCCCAGCGCGTGAGCAAACGGACCCCATCTGAACATGGCTATGGCCGTGTCCCCTGCAGGGGAAGAGCCTGTGACACGGTGACAAGCAAGAGAGGCAAAAAGGGAACCAAGAGCGGGGCTGACACTCAGGATCTGCTTCAGATGCTTAATGAAGGAGAAAAGGACGGCTGGTTGCTAAGGGAAAATGGGACAGATGGCTGGCACGGGGAACTTGCTGACTCTTGGAGACTCTTTTGGGGAGGGGGGAAGAGGCACATACACAGTGGTGAAGCCGAGATGATGGCCACGTCCTCCTCCCCATCCATCTGCGAGTGTCAGCGTGGATCATCTCAGAATGGAAAAGGTCACCCTGGCAGCAGGAGACAAGCGGCATTCGCATTGCTGCCCATCAAGAGCTCTCCCCGCTGCCAGCCCTTCATCCCGCTCCTCTTCACCCCAGGCCATGGCCATCGGCATCATCCCCACGCTGGGTGCTCCGCAGGCAAAGGCCCAGCATTGCCATACAGCAGCACCCAGGCAAAGGCACAGCTCAGTGCGAAGGGAAAGCCATCGGGATGCTGGCTCTGGAGATCAGGCTGTCTGTAAAATACCACCGCTCCTGGACATGCTGTCTCTGAGATGCGCTTACACCTCTCCCTGACATTTAAAACCATCTGAGCCTTTTGGCTTCTGCTGCTGTCATCCCTGTGCCAGGTCTTTTCTGGCTCTGGAAGTCTCCAACTTGATTTCCCTGCAAAGACAAGGCTCCAAACAGGGCTCAAACTGCAATGGCAGGGCAAGGGGAAAGCAGGCAGGAGCTGCTGCTACCATTGCTGGGTTGGGAGAGTGCCAAGAGTCTGTCAAATCCTGACGGCCATAAACGAGTCTCTGAAGGATGGAGCTGGAAAGAGAACCCCATCCCAAAGCTTGGCAGCCGAGGCAGCAGGGCTTGGAATGAGATGTTCATGGAACAGAGCAGCTCCGTGCTGGGGTTTGAGGGGTGAGAGTCTAACAGGGAATGCTGTTGGTTTGAGGAACCCCTGCACCCCTCATTGGATGAGGCTGCTTCCAGTCCCAACCTCTTCAACAGCCACAGTGTGTCAAAGAGGGACCTGTCCCCCATCCAACCCCCCATCACAGGCACCTCCTGGACTTGAAATCACCCCAGAAGGTCCATGAGGAGCTGCAGATCTCAGTAAGCACCCACACGGACACTTGTTCCCAATGAGCCCACATCTGTGCGCATGGAGTAGACAGACGCACACAATCTGTGCATGCAGAAACATAGAATAGACATAGACAAGCGCAGCCTCACGCTGGACCAAGCAGGATCAGTCCTTTCATAGTGCCAAGCAAAGGAGGATGACTTTGGGTTGAAAGGGAACTTAAAGCTCATCCAATTCCTTCCACAGCAGCAGGGTGCTCCAAGCCCCTGTGTCCAACGTAGCCTTGAGCACTGCAGGGATGGGGCAGCCGCAGCTTCTCTGAGCCCCACCACCCTCCAAGTGAAGATTAGACATTAGTGACCCAGCTCTTCCTAATACCCATGGCAGGAGGCACAGAGATGTGCCTATTCCAGGAGCAACAGCAGCCAGCACCATGGAAAACATCCTTGGATAGCTCAAGGCAGCAGAGCAGGGATGCACCACTGGCAGGGCAGGACACAGAATATGCTACCATCACTTAATACCTTTGCTATGAGATAGCTTTGGGCCTCCATAGACTCCGAGGGGAGGGAAGAAGCTGAGGTGTGAGAGCCAGCTCCAAGCTGCTCGCCCAGCTCAGCTGGCTGTGTAGGCAGCTCCATCTTGGAGCTCTGATCCAAGAAGCAGCAGCTCCCATCCTGGTGCCAAACTACCAGGGCTGCTGTTGAGATCACCCACACAAACAAACAGATGCTGGGACAAGCTGGGATGATGCTACAGCAGCACAGCACCGGCTGGCCCCAGGCTCCGCCTTGTCCCCTGCTGTGGTCCTGATGGGGAGGAGAAGCCATCAGCATCCCATCTCCATGGGGATCAAGGAGGGGATGCCAAGGGCACACACAGCCCCCTCATTGCAGCCTTTTGTGACAGCAGCTTCAATTGAAGCCGGGAGTGGGAATGTTGGGGTGATGGGGCTTGGAGAGCAGCAGCCGGGCTGAGGGGAGCCGTGTTGGCAATCAAAGCATCCTCACCCCGGGACACTGACACAGCATCTCCCAATGGTGGAAAACTGCCTTAGGAGGAAGCTAATGCTTCAGGAGGGCCTGGAAGAGCCATGCACAGGCTCTGCATTCAGGCACATCAGGAACTCAAGGGTTTTCTTCCTAAATGCCCTTTCCTTGGCCTACAACCACAGAGATACCAAAGGATATGGAAAAATGGAAATGCAGAGGGTAAAATAAAAGGATGCTGGTGAAAGCTTTCTTGCACCTCAGAGCCCTCCTGCACTGCATCCACAAGGGCTTTGATGCCATGGAATGGTTAGGGTTGGAAGGGAGCTTAAAGCTCCTCCAACCCCAACATCTTCCACTGGAGCAGGGTGCTCCAAGCCCTGTGTCCAACGTGGCCTTGAGCACTGCAGGGATGGGGCAGCCACAGCTTCTCTGGGCACCCTGTGCCAGCGCTCAGCACCCTCACAGGGAACAGCTTCTGCCTCAGAGCTCATCTCAGTCTCCCCTCCGACAGTTAAAGCCATTCCCCTTGGCCTGTCCCTCCATCCCTTGGCCATCCCTTCTTCCTGGGTACTAATGGGAGCACAGCTTCCCCTTTCCACCCTTCCTAGGGCACTAAACCCTCCTCTTTCATGGCAGAGGGACGTACAGCCCTGCTCTGTCCACCTCTGGCAGGCACAGGGCCAGGGATGCGTGGGTACCACACTGCCTGGATGCTGTCCCAGCAGCTCCCGCCTGTCCTGCAGATGAGCTTGGCACCACATGAAGAGCCTGATTGTCACAATTAAGCCGATGTAATTACTCATCCTCAAAGCACTGGCCTCAGCTGCTCACACTGACACCAATTACACACTCAGCACCGCACAGTTGCTGCCTGCTGATGCTCACCCAAGGATGCTGGTACTATAGCCATTCACAAGGCATGGAGCACAGCCCAGCCTTATAGCACGGTGCTGGTGATTCCCAAAGGCCTCAGCAAAACCTTAATGCCACCATCAAGAGCCAGAGTGTCCTCCTCAACAGAGGTTGGTGTCCCCTTTACAGTCACAAGCACTTGGAGTTCTCCCAGAGCCCCCAATGGGATCCTGCTGATAGGACGGTCACACCACATCACAGTGATGTGACAGCAGGGCTCAATGAACCCAGCCCCAATTTGGGGTTCAACTGCTAAAAAGCAGCACCAAATGAGAGCCAGCAAAGGTTTTATGGCCGCACAGACAGGTTTAACCCCCAACAGCCAGGTTATAACCTATGCTGTTATCAGAGCAGCATCTAACATCTGAAGGGGGCCATCTACAAGGATGCTGTGGATGGATTCTTCATCAGGGACTGCAGCGATAGGACAAGGGGTGATGGGTTCAAACTGAAACAGGGGGGTTAGGTCAGATAAAGGCAGAAGCTCTTTGCTGTGAGGGTGCTGAGTGCTGGCACAGGATGCCCAGAGGAGCTGTGTCTGCCCCATCCCTGCAGTGCCCAAGGCCACGCTGGATACAGGGGCTCGGAGCACTCTGCTCCAATGGAAGGGGTTGGGGTTGGAGGAGCTTTCAGCTCCCTTCCAACCCATTCCATTCTATTCTATGCCTCTATAAGCAGCTCAAGCAGAAAGGGCTGCACTCACCCGTAGGGCCGGGCAAATCACAGCCAGGCAGTGCTAAAGGAGAAGGAGCCATTTGGAAGGAAGGCGGAGGAACACCCCTGGGCCACGTGCTCTGGACAGGTTTCCGGTTGTAACTCACCATCCTCTGGTGCAGCCCCACCAGCAGCAGAGCCCCACATCTCAGCCCTCCCTGCACACACAGCACAGAGCCTCAGACCATGCTGCCCTCTCCTCAAAGAGCTCCTGCCTCCCTCAATTGCTCTTTTATCCCTCATCTGCTGCAGGTGCGATGCTGATGGACAACCCTTGGGATAACCGGGAAGGCAGCTGAGGCTCAGTGCTGTGCTGCAAGCAGGAAAAGCAAGGCAAGGGCATGGAAAGCCCTAAGCCAAGGGTGATATGAGGATGCTGGAGCCCACACTCCTCTCTCTGCTCATCCATCCACCCTTGTCAATGCCGTGCCTTCCTCCTCCTCAACCTGCCACCCTGCTATTAGCTCCTCACCTTTCATCTTGCTCCAGACTCCCTGGATAATGGCTCCATCCGTCTTTCCCTCCCACTCAGGGGTTCCCAAATCCCCTCCTTGTCAGGGCAGAGCCTGATTTGCACATCCCAGCCCCGTGTAGGTGCAATGCAGAGACAGAGGGAATTAATGAGGGAGCACATTTAGCTGCTCACATCACTGACCTAGATATGCCAGTGTGCTCTGCTCCCCTACCCGGGCACCTCTGTGATCCAGGGGGAAAAGTGGGATATCTTCAGGGGGAAAGGACAGGAGCAGCCCCTCTCCATCCCGGGCCGGACCTGCAGCATTCTCCATCCCTCTCCCTGCTTGCCATGGGGCTGCTCCTGCTCCTGGTGGTACTCTTTGCCATCCTTGATCCCACAGCAGCCCATGGGAAGGGGTATCCAGGCTCTGCTCCTGCCCACATCCTTTGTTTCCTCTAGGAAGGGATTCCAAGGGACAGGGATGGAAGGGGCTTTCAAAGGCAATGTGCTCCAACCCCCTGTGCACCTTCCAGAACCAAATCCAGCCTATAGGGTAGCCTATAGGATATCCTAAATATGGGTTGGGACTCCTGGATACCACCTTATCCCATCACCCAGTCCAGTTTGGGAAGGGGACAAGATCCTTGGGGACCACCTTAACATCCCTATGAGGAACACAAGCCTGGGACAACCAGGAGCAAAGGAAGGGGTGGCAGGGGTGGAATGTTCCAGCAGGACCAACGCCAGCTCCTTGTCTTTGGCTGGTTATCCCTTGGGATAACGCATCTAATTCAGCCGGAGTTCAGTGTCCCTGGGTCAGCATGGAGGAAGGATGCAAATGGGACAAGTTGCTATAAAAAGCAGCTCACAACTGCCTCCTTTTTGCAGCCAGGTATTGATTTTTCCTTGTGTTCTCTATAACGAGAGGGAAGAGCGTAAGGAGGAGCAGCTCTGCCCGTGCAGGAACCAACCACCCATTCCCATAGGAGCCAGTGATGGAGCTGGGGTGAGCCCATCCCCATTGTATCAGCTGGAAAAGGGGATGAGCGATGTCCCAGCTCCAAAGTGACTCCAAGTCCCATCACTTCCTCTCCTCATGCTTCCAGGCCCTGCTCACTCCACGGGGGATTGGTAGAGAGGGATTCCTGCAGCAGATGCTGGCAATGGGCAATTGAAGTGCATGGAGAGGCAGCGACTTGCTGAGATGGGGACAGAGTGTTCATGCAGGCAGGGAAAGGGGCATGGAGCTCTGGAATTCATGGGCTCACAGAGTGTTTGTGCTGGAAAGGACCTTAAAGTTCATCCATGGGCAGGGACATCTTCCACTGGAGCAGAGTGCTCCAATCCCTGTGTCCAACGTGGCCTTGAGCACTGCAGGGATGGGGCAGCCACAGCTTCTCTG
>JASSUY010010686.1:0-44669 GCA_032466535.1 Forpus xanthops
CAGAGAAGCTGTGGCTGCCCCATCCCTGCAGTGCTCAAGGCCAGGTTGGACACAGGGGCTTGGAGCAACCTGCTCTAGTGGAAGGTGTCCCGCTCATGGCAGGGGTTGGGACTGGAGGAGCTTTAAGGTCCCTTCACCCCAACCCATTCCTTGATTCCATGGTTCTTCCGGAGCCAGCAGGTGGAGCTTGAAGAATAGCATCAATTTCCAAGTCCATTTGTGCTGGAGCCCATTGAGTGGGAGCTATCAGCTCTGAAATCCTGATTGAATAAAAACTGTTCATTATGCAAACTGTCTGGTTCAGTACACAGAGGCAGCCCCCAGGCACAGACCCCAAGTAGCTGCTTTCTCTTTCCCCAGATTAAAACACATGAACTGCTTTGATGTAATCTGATAACAAAGCCTAATGGACATTTTATATCCTCTGAAGTTGACTGTCATTTCTCATTGCCTTGCTTCCTGTCCTATTAATACTCCAATCCAGGGAGCAGTAGCTGAACTTGCACTCTTTTTGCTCTCAGACACTGTATGCTTCCCAGTGCAGGTTTTATGGTTTTATTTATGTTTAAATACTGCTAGATTACATTACAGTATGTTTAATCCCTTGTTTTTTCCATGGCTATTTATCATTTTAATGGAATGTTGCGGGATATTACATTGTGCAACGTGTTTAAATTGATAAATTGTATTAGAAAAGTATTGGATAGGATTTTTAATGGTAAGTGGGGCCTTAGTAGATATATTTTCTCATTAGCGGACTAGCTGCGCAGAGGCTGCATGAGGCTGGAATGTTAAGGAATTGGGGATAAGCTATATTTATGACTTATTTGACTAATTAAGGCGGAGTTTTATCATCAAGTTTTACCCAGGCTTTGCTGAGCAGGGTGGAAGGAGGAAAACTTGCCCCAGTGCAGATACTCCGCAGCATCAGTTGCCATAACAACTTCAGGCAATACTATATTTTTTGCTTGGAATTCCTTTTAAGACCCAGTTGCTGTAATAATTTGTTTCAGCTGCTAAAAGGCATGTTTCTCTTTGTGGTGGTTTCGAGGCTCTCATTACAGTAACAAAAAAGTGGTTGTGTTAATATAGACTCTTTTCATTCCAACATATGCAAAGGTTCAATAGACTCCAAAAATAGAATTAAAGGGTGGAGGTGATGAATCTGCTATAAAATCTCTTCCAGTCTTTAGGAAAGAAGAATGGGTTTGGCTGGTGAAGGTGAACTTTTATTAACAGCTTGAAGGAGAGATGCTGCTGCTACTCCCCAGCCGTAATTATGGCACCCAGTGGGAATCTCAATGTGCAGCTTTGCTCCGGATGTCCCTCCATGCAACTCAGCTTCAGCTCTCCCAAAGGGTTGAAGCATCAGCCAGGCCTGTTTCTAGTGATGCTCCTGCTCTCTGGGTGAAGCTGGTCCTGAAGCGGTCGGGAGGAGAGCAGAACAGGGCTTCATCTCCTCCTAATGCATCTGCTCCTTTAATTCGTTAAACAAGCGCCTCACACTGAACATATATTGTCTAGGTTATGGCCATGGGCGTACTGGAAGTGCACAAACCATTTCCAGGCAGCCTGGGGTGTTGTCTGATTCCCGATGCCGATGTTAATCCAGTGCAAGGCGAGGAGCTCATGGTAAGAAAGTCCCTTGCTTTATTTTTAACCCTTTCCCCAGGCTTTGGTTGTTGCTTCCTTCCCGGAACACTCTGTGCTGTAGCTGCCCCTGCCCGTTAAAGCCAGCCTTGCGCTGTTCTAAATCCCCCATCTGGCTTTTGGCATCTCACGGCTGAAGCTGCGATTCCTCAAGTTCTTGTTCTAGTTCAGCATATGGGCCCTGTTTCTACTGGTGCCAGGCAAATAACAAAGTTTCGAGCTATTTGGTTAATTGAGGCAGACAAAATACAGCTCTTTTTTTCCACCGTCTTCCAGGCTTCTCGGGTCCGTGGAACAAGATGAGGAGATAGCCCAGTTATTTCCTCTTCTCCTACGGATGACGTGGAGGCAGAAGGGGAATCTGCTGCCTCCGAAGCTTGGCTGCATGGAGGCTCAGCTGAGCTGGTGCTTTGATTTTGGCACTACCCAAACGGGTCGTGGCCTTTCTAATAGAGCCCTTTTGGACCAGGTTGTGCTGTTGAAGGTCATGAAACCACTTTTCTTCTAGGAACTCAGTGCCTTTCCTTTCTAGAGCCAGGGGATGCAGGGAGCCTAAGCCCACCTTTACTCCTTGGCTCCAGAAAGCAGGGAGCATCCACCCTCATACTTAATCTGTGTAGATGCCACCCCTCCATCTCTTTGATGTGATGCTGATCCCTGCTCTGCCATGTTACACATCTCCAGCTGCATTGAAGCCTTCTAATACACATCCAACCCTGCTTTTTTTCCTGCAGTGTGGTCTTTTTCCCCCCCTTTTTCTAACCCTGCTTCTCTCTGGTGAAAGGAAAGGGTTAAAACAGTGCTATTTTCCATTCATTCTCTCTGGCCCATTCCAACCACGACCTGGATTTTTAATAACAGCGGAGATGATGGTCATTTCATGCAACCCCCTGCCTGCAGCAGAATCCTCATCAAGCTTTTCCTGCAGCCTCCCTTGGGCACTCATCTCCTCACTTTAATTGTCTTTTAGGCTCCTTCACAGCTTTGTGTTTTAAGTGTGCTTCCCTCCGACTGCAACCGCGTGTGGCTCCGCAGAGTGACCCCTTTACAACTCGGTGTCTGCCAGGCCTGGCTGTGAGATTTGGGCTGGGCAAATTACGTTGGGTGAGTAGAGATGATAGAAAAGGGCATGTCTCACCGTGAAGGATGAGTCATTCCTTTGCTTTTTTTCCTCCTTGTTGGAGTTATTCCTTATTCCTTTTTTTTTGTATTGGCTATTTATGGGATTGTCAGATGCGATTCCATCAGAATTACAAAGGGATTCAGCACGAATTAGTGGCCACTTAGTGGTACAGGGAGCTGCGATGTGAATGGGCTCCGTGAGCTCATCTACAACTTGGTCCTTAGTGGATGCTTCAAGGTAGACTTCTTTTCCCTTGTAAAGTGGTTATAAATTGCAACCAGTCATTGGACTCCCTCCAGTCCTAGAGCAATTACTGGGCCAGTTCAGCTGAAGGCTTTGATCAGGTGTTTTACTAGCAGGATTTTATTTCACTAAATGAACATCTCCTAAAGAAACGGGAATGTAATATTTACACGTTAAAGTGCTGCTGTAATGGCACTGCATTTAACTTCACTAGGAGACCAGGAATCCCATGGTAAAATGCCTGATAACTGCTGCATTTACCAGGGGAATGAATTTATAGCAGCTGAATTTCTCCAGCAGAACAAAGGGCCGCCTCATGAAAGCATCCTCTTCTCCCTAACAAAAGCTTTGAGCCGGTCCTTTTCCTTGCTCTCGGTGAAGGCACCGTGGTTGTTGCCTTGCCTGGAAGTCCTTTGGAGAAGTGAAAAGAGGGAGGCTCTCATCCCTCTGGTTCCCCCTCAGCAGCTTGCGTATGACTTAATCTCATTTGGGAATTCTGGGAGAGGTTCTCCATGGAAAGCTGCTATTACATATGAGCTCAATATGTGGTGTGGCAAAGTAGGCTGGACTCAAATCCACCTACTTCAGCCTGGAGTACTTGTCCTCCCAGCAAACAGGAGTGCCCGTGACGCAGCTGCAGACGTTTCCAAAGAGCATCCCTCATCCATGGACCACCCCATCCCTTCTTCCCACATCTGGAGCTTGGGATGAGCGTGCTCCCACCACCACACCGTGCCATCTTTACTCTTGGCTTGCATTACCCACCTCTGCATTAATAACTCGTGTTTAGCGACGCAGCTTCCCTTTCCCTCTGTTTCCTTCCATTGATATTAATAGTAGCTAATTATTGCTTTTACTATTAGGTCATGTGTTGTAAATATACTAAGTGAGGTGCGCAGCGCGCTGGCTCGTGTGCTAATGCCTGGCTTCTGCCTCTTACCATGCAGCCTAATTGCCTGCTTGCACTGTACTGCCTGGCTTGGGGGATAATTGCTCCCAAAGTCTCCACATTTTAATGCGGTTGGTATTACATGGTGTAACTAATAATTGTTCAACACAACCCTGTGGGTCCTACCCCAGAAGAAACTGTGTCAGAGCTTCCTGGGAGAAGCAGGATGCTTTTCCTCCTCTCTCCTGTCCTTCATCCCCTTCTCTCCTGTGTCCCTTCCCTCCTCTGCTCTTCTTCCTCCTCTCCTCCCTGCAGCCCGCTGGGCAGCCATGTGCACCGGGTGGCTGTGCGATGAGTCAGTGACAACCTGGTCACTAGTGAAAAATCTCTTTCATTATTAAAGCGGTGGTAAATGCCTTCTTTTATTGGTATGGGCATGAGCTGGAGCTTCGCTAATTTTCCTCTTTAATCTCTCCTTGGAAGTGCTGAGTGCCTGCTCTCCTTGGCATTGTGTCTCCCTAAAGGAGGATGCTTTGGAGAAGTCGGCTCCCTGCTCAGGAGGCTGAAGTGGATGAGTCCCTCAGCAAACAAGTTTCAGGCTTTTACACTAAAAGCACTTGAGGGTTATTTGTGAGCGTAATGTCAAGACAATCCTAATGGGAGACACGTGCCCCATTCCATTCTAACCCACACAGCCCTTCAGGCTTCCCAGGTGTGATCTTAGTGCTGATTTTGCCTTTTTCCTCCCCTTCCCATCTGGGAGGTGGGATAAAGCAGAGCGTGGCTTTGCTTTCACAAGGAGACAGTCTCCTCTACTGACAGCACTGAAAGAAACCTTCCCACTTGTCTTCATGGGACCTTTAGCTTCCCCGTCTGGCCAATGATGCAGGGACTGCTCCTCGTGCATAGATGCGCTCGCTTCAGCAGCAGCTGCCTATGGTAGAAGCAAGGTGAAAGCTTGGCTGCATTGCTGCAGGAGAGCTGATTTTCCTCCCTTTCCCAGGCGTTGGGGCAGAGCTGAACATATGTGCTGTTACCTCTTAATTCTTCTGTGGAGCATTAGGACCAATAAAACCCTTTCAGGGTTTCTCATGTGGGAAACAGCTGATGTTGCATGCTAGGAAACAAAGGCAGGTTTGAAATAGAAAGGAAAGGAGCCCAATATGTTTCTTCCATGTGGCAGCAATGGTGAAAACGCTTGTGCCCCCCTCCCAGGGCAGGTGATACTGCTCTTTGCTTGACTAATTGCATTGGGTCTGCATATCGAGGCAATAAAGAGGGACTGGAGGGTACCCTTTAAATAACAGAACATCAAAGTGTCATTGCTTTCATGTTTGTCTACTTGCTTCTAATTACTGGAGGCAGATGACTTTAAAGCATAGGTCATTTCCTCCCCTTCCTGCAGCGGGGTCATAACTGCTTGTTGCTATACTCCTAAGCTGGCTTGCTGCAACAGATTGTGACTTGAAATGAAGGTTGCTAAGAGTGAGGTAAGGAGAAACGAGCTCTCCTCCAAACAAGTCACTTGGTATTTAGGTGAGGTAGGAGCAGCAGTCAAAGAAGCATCAGCGGAGAGGTGAAGGATGGGTGCTGCCGTTGGCGTCAGTGTAGCAGGATATATAGAGAGGTACACACACAGATGGATATACTCTCTCAGAAAGCAGAGGGTAATGTGACTGAGCCACCCATGTACCGGGGAAACCTCTCCCAGGGTTTTCCGGGGCCATCTCACGCGACCACGCCATTACTGGTTATTTATTCATCCTTGGAAAATGCCAACAGCTCCTGCTTGGCATTAGGCTGAATATCAGGAAAGTTGATTCATGGGCTTGGAAAAACAAAGCAAAACCTACACTGGACACATGCTCGAAACCATGTGTTGGTAAAGAGGTGGACTGAGCGATGAGTGTGTTTGCTCCCTCTGATTTCTCTGACTCACGCGGCTCGAGCTTAGCAGAGATCTGATTATCTTATCCAACAATTAATTACCTACAACCTTTTATTTCATCTCTGTGCACTTTGCGATTGTTGTTTTGTCTTCCAATGCCTTTTACCCTCTCCCCAGCACACTGATGCTAAAGAGATGGGATTATTTTCTTGGTGGCCATGCCAGATTTGTTCATAGCGCTAAGCCTGCTCTACTTGGGGTGAACACGGCTCTCAGACTATCAAATTTAGCTTTACCCCCTCGGATTTAGTCCTTGGCAGCCTTCTGCTAAAGCCTTGGAAGGAAAAATTCATTAGATGAACCTTAGCATGATTTTTCCATGGCTTTGATTTTAATCAAAGTGCGGATTTGAAGCAGTTTCATCCTTAGAATCTGTTGACTGAATGTCAGTGGGAAGCAATCCCCCCCCCGGCCTGGTGGAGAGTTGCATCCCATGCACTTAGGTAAATCCCAGCCTGGGAGAGGGGAACAGCCCAAAGGGTAGGAATTAGCCTCTGAGGCTTACAAATGCACTGCAGGCTGATGCCTTTTTGCATTTCAAGGACCTACGTTCAATTGCGAGGCTGTCATTTTGCTTATCCGTAACGGGCAAGCTAATCAATTAAAATGGTCCGTCCTTAAGCAGAAGGGTCTGAAGGATGCAAGTTAAACATTAACAGCCTTTTATCTCCACATCTGCAGAATCAAGGCAGCAGTGTTCTACCTGGGAGCACAGGGAAGAGAAATTCCGGGGAAGCTCTTTAGTAGGTTACTCAACAGTGGTTTTGCATAAGGAGAAGGAGTTGCTTTTCTCCAAAGACCAATTTACACAAGGCCCAGTGACTGCGGTGAGCCTGCAACTCCCATGCCTCAGGGCTGCTTCCCAGCATCCTAACAGGAGATGCTGCAGGGACCTGGAGGGAGGGTTGGCCGCACGCATTGGTTCTGTTACACCTGAGGATGGAAACCTGTGTGCTGCAGAGCTTGCGAGCCCATGTTTCCTGTAGCACAGGGTAAAATGCAAACATTCTCTATATTTGAATTTTAAGGAGGTTTTTCTTTCCAGGTCAGGGCAGAGCCAAACTCAGACCCGGCTTCCTTGTGAATGAAAAATGAGAAACAAATGAGAGTAAGGCCATCTGCGTGCTGCTTCAGCTCAGGCTGTCAGGGTATGCTGACCGCAGCATCATCCTCAGGGTAAGCGTAGCATTTAGCTCCAAAGGCTGCAGGTAACCTCCCTCCCTGGCCAAAACCCACTGTGTGGCAGACAGCGCTTTTCCTTGCTTGCAGGCAGGACAAGGTCGGAGCATCCTGTCTCTGGGACTGTATGAATTGGGAGCGATTGGGCTGGAATTGGTGGTTGTGGCACTGTAAGAAGTGGTGTAAGGCAGAGGTGAAAGCAGAGCCTAATGACAGCCTCTGCCTGCTCGCTGAATTCTGCATGGAGATCAGCACTTCCAGCAACAAAAGAAAGTAGGTCAGTGGCAGGTCCCCCTCCCTGCCTGCGCGCTGGAAGCACATGTGTTGGATTACACGCCTGCAGATTGAGGCAGGAGTCACTGTGATGGGGTTTCTTTTCCTATGGGATGGTGCGTGTAAAAGCAATTGGGTGCACTCGCTCTCACCGTGTGGTGTTCATTGGAGCTGCTGCTTAGGAACCTGTTTGGGTGTTTGTATGGCCGAGGAGAAGCTCTCCCCATACCGCAGTGGGTTGAGGAGGGTGTGAGGCCGATGGTGTCATGCTGGTGTGCTCCTGCTCCCTATCCATCCCCTGCTCCTATGCCTTGCCTTGCTGCAGGCACGACGCTCTGGCTCGACTTGAACGATTACTTGACAGGTTAATTGGGACTCCTGCTATGATTAAAAAGAAATTCCAGATTAAGCCCGCCATGCTGTACCGCTCAGGAGGAAAACATCTCTTTACAAACCCAGCAGGAACATAGGGACTCCATTATTACCGATTGCTTTGAACTCTGAAGAAACTGCCTCTTGCTGCTGTTTTGACCACAAGTTGACAAGTGTGGCAGTCGCCATGCCATGGTCAAAGCTGAGCGGAAGGGATGCTGACAGAGGGATGAAGTTGAAGGGTGGTTTCCTTTCCTTGCTTGCTTTCTTTCCTTTGATTATTCCTTAATGTGATGGCCGTAATGGATTTGTCTCTGTAGACATCAGATCCTGTCTCTATGGGTGTCTGCAGGCTCCAACGCTCTTGGGTACAGCTCCTGTAGGCTGAACAAACCACGTGAGTGGGCAAGTGAGGTCCCAGCTCCAAGGAGCAGAATATGGTATTTAACATCTTCAGTTCGTTACACAACCTTTGCAGTGCAGCTCTGAAATCGTCTTCAGTTTGCAGTGTACGTGGGGGGAGTCCTCGATGAGCAGTGTTTGGCTGTTGGTCCTGTGGTGTTAATTGGAAGGGCGCTGATGACCATCTGGGACTGATGCTGACCTCTTAAATTCCCAATATAGGCACTATTTGGAGCTCAGATTGGACGTTTTTAACCAGAATCCATCCCTTCTCCACCAAACACCGCCTTCTGATGGAGCCCACTGAGGATGTCTCCTCCTCAAATGGTGCTTTCTGCGTGCAGTGTTATAGGTAGGACCTTCTGTAAATCCTGCTCAGCCGAGCTCATACACAGCAGGGGCATGGGGAGCCTCATCCTGCCCATCACACAGCAGGGGCCCAGCTCCAGCCCTTCCGCAGCACCAGGAGATAACTATGTGTGTTCAATATCTGGAGCATGAAGCGCTGCAGGTCTGCAGCATCCCAGCCCTGCCTTTACTGCGGGCTGGCCCTGCTGTGTCAGTAGGCAAGGGCAGCAGTAGATTATCCCTTGCTTTCCCCCTCTGTTTTTTTTTTCCCTTTAAACTTACCTTTTGGTGTTCCAGCTGAAACAGCATGAGGTGAGTAAACTCCGGTGCTCAAAATAAGAGTGGATAAGCTCAGTTTACTTGCATTTATTCATGACTTCACCACTCCACCGGGGCCTGAAAATCAGAGCCAAAAGGAACTGCGGTGAAAATTGGCCTACATGCAATGGCTTTAAATAATCTGCCCTTTTGCTCTAGTTCTGTGTTGAGAGGTGCTGGAAGCCTGAGGAGCTGGGATGTGACTTGGTGGAGGAGCTGCTTCTGGTGTGCTGGCGCTAGCGTTTGAAGCTGATGTTGGTTTTTCTGCGGCTGGTGTAACACGAGGGGGGAGCTACACAGGAGGGGAAAGAAAATGAAATCTATCTGGGAGTTGTATTTAGTGCATGGCTCGGGATGAGCAGGATCAGCACAACTGGACTGGCTTTTCCTTCCAGAGAGGGAAAACAGCAATGAAGGGATTAGTGTCTGTCACCAATATTGACACCCAGGGAAAGGGAATTGCATTGGGCTGAATTCCAGCCCTGCTGGAAGGAGAACACGTTCAGAGGGAATTCTTGTTTGCGCTTGTGTCTGTGAGGGTTGCTAAGGCAAATAGGATTCCCAGATGATGCGCGGGGCACGCACGTGCCTGACACTTGGACCAAGCAGGGAAGAAGTCACGCAAGCCTTTGGAGAGCAGAGTGTGCTGGGTGAGGCCAGGCTTCAGCATCCGAGCAGGAACAGATCCATCTGCAAACCAGGTCATCGCTGCTCTTGTGCTTTTTCTCTTGGGCCCCTTTGAATCGCATCATGATTTCTTCCAACCCGCTTTCCTTTGCTCCCTGCAGATGGAATTGCTTTCCATGTACTCTGCTCATATAATTGCCTCTAATAATTTCTCAGCTGGCTTTCCTTCATCCTTGAGTCAAATACGACCACCTTTCCCTTTCATTTCACCCGCTTCAGCCTGCACGCACGCTCTCCTTCCCTCTGTGTTTGCTTCATCTCTCCCTGTGTTCATACTGAGAGTTCCCATCTCCCTTCCTGGAGACCCACGGGGCTGATGTGAGAGCATCTTCAGCCTTTGTGTGCTGAGCGTGTTGGTCCTGGTGCTGCTTCCCACCCAGCACTCCAGGGAAGATGGAGCATCATACAAGGGCATGGAAGATGGAGCATCACAGAAGCAGACACTGCCAGGCAGGGCTGCCGGGTGGCTCTTTGCTATCGGGAGGCTGGCACTGCCATTTCAGGGCAGTGCTGTGCTGGCAGCAGTGTTCACAGCACTTGCAGAGGGGGATTTTGGAGTTTTCCTATGTTTGCTTCATCTCTCCCTGTGTTCATACTGAGAGTTCCCATCTCCCTTCCTGGAGACCCACGGGGCTGATGTGAGAGCATCTTCAGCCTTTGTGTGCTGAGCGTGTTGGTCCTGGTGCTGCTTCCCACCCAGCACTCCAGGGAAGATGGAGCATCATACAAGGGCATGGAAGATGGAGCATCACAGAAGCAGACACTGCCAGGCAGGGCTGCCGGGTGGCTCTTTGCTATCGGGAGGCTGGCACTGCCATTTCAGGGCAGTGCTGTGCTGGCAGCAGTGTTCACAGCACTTGCAGAGGGGGATTTTGGAGTTTTCCTATGTTTGCTCTATAGAAAACCCTTGCAGCCACCCAACACAGAGTGATTGGGGTCCTGCCGTGCCTCTGAAGTGCCAGTGTGTTGAGGCAGGCTGTTAGCATCCCACGGTATATTTAGTTCAGGTTTAACGGGGGCTCCATATGTGTGTGTTCTCTTGTTTCCTTTTGCTTTCTACGTGCTAAGTAGATGCAGGGATGAGGTGAGAAGTTGTCCCACGATGTCGAGGATGTGGTTTTGCCGCTCCACGTGCTGCTTTCCTTTGCGGGGATGCTTCCAGGTTGGACAGGGCTTGGAGCAACCTGCTCTAGTGCCTTCTGTCCATGGCAGGGGGTCGGAGCTGGATGGGCTTTAAGGTCCCTTCTAACCCAACCCATTCTAGGATTCCCTTAGCTGTGCATTAAGAAAAGCATAAGAGCTGGAGAGGAACAAGTGCTCCATGGCTTCCTTCTCCCAGGACCCCCTGGAAATGTGGTGAGGTCTCTCCACTGACGGGCAGTGGAGATGGGGCTGCGGAGCGGTACCCTGCAGGCAGAGACTGATGGGTTGAGCGTGTTCGGTGCCTCTCAGCCCTCTGGCACTCTCTGTGCCCAAAGGGTCACTCTGATTTTCCTCTCCGTTCCATTCTTTTTTCAATTTTTATGTTTCGGAATGAGGTGAATTGAGAATAATACAGAAACTCTGTGAGCTCGCCGGGAGGTTAAACAGGGCTTCTGCAGAGGACACGAGGGCGTGCGGGCAGCTCATGAGACAGCCCACCTAGAGACGTTCCTTCAGAGAAGGCCTGTGAGAAGCCAAAACCTTTGATGGCAGGCTATTTTAGCTGTGGAAGGATGGACCGAAGGAATAACTAGGCAAATCTCCTCCAGGGAGAACAATTTGTATGCACTATTGAGAAATCAGGTCTATAAGAGCAAAAATATAACCAAGTCACGCTGGAGGCTTGAAGCAGAGGTGTTAAATCTCAGCTATGAGGTGAGGAAGGTGCAGCACAAAGTCCTGTGCTGATGATGCTGCAGTACCTGCCCACAGGAGCTATGGAGCAGGGGGGGATCGAATGGAGCCAAATACAGCCCTGGAGGTGGGAATCCTTGCTTGGAATGGGATCAGCTTCTCTGGGAAAGAAAGTGTGCAGATGCAGCTTCGTTGTGCCATCATGGCCTGGGAAAGCTGTGCTCTGCCATAGGACCAGTTCTGTGGTTTAATACAAGGGGTTTGCTTTCGACCCTGCGTGGCAGAGCAGCTCTCGCTGTTCCCATTGGATTCAGGTTTTCCTCCTTCTCCGTTGTTTTAATCTCCTGTCCCCCTGTAGGCTCGGCACTCAGCATGGGTGCAGCAGGGCCTGGTTTTGGCAGGATGGAGGTGACAGACAGGGATGCTATGGCCAGAGACGTTCAGGGAGATGGGGTGCAAAGCACTGACTTCTCCCTGGACCTTCGGTCGCTTTGCCTGGGCAATGACCCAAGGTTTTACATCTGTATGAGGTGCGTGATTTAGCATTGCCCTTTGGCATCTAAATCCAAAGCACCTGACGGGCTCCTGCAGTGCTTTGTGAGAAGGAGACAGCAAACAAATGGTGAGGAGAGATGGAGAGAGGGAATTCTGAGTCATTTTAGGAAGCCTTTAACAAACAGCGCCTGCCTGACCGGCAGCATGAGGGCTTCGACACGACTCCCTGGGAGCAGGGAGTGCAGGAAGCTGTCCATAAATCACAGGCACTGAGACCATCATATTTGTTTATTACCCGGGGTTACGCCTCTGTGTTCCAGTCATGTAACTGTTGTGTTTCATTCCTCCAAGAGACATCAGAGCTTTGTTGGGACAAAGCAGCACCATTCCCTTCATTTTTTGAGTCTCTTTTTTGCTCTTAATTCTTCCTTCTTATCCAGGAGGTAGCGGGTGAGCTGCAGCGGTGTTAATGTTCTGCAGCAGGAGTGAAATAGCCTGGAGATGTGCGGCAAGAACAGGGGCGTGCGCCCTAAATAGGAGGGTTAAACAGGGCTTATTCTGAGGCAAAGCAGTAATTGCAGCTTCCATGAAGCAGTAATATCCTTTTGTGCATTATTTACCCAGGAACATCTGCTAATACATATACATTCCGTGGTGCGTGTAAACAACTTGTGCAGGGAGAGGATTAGGAGGTTTATAAAGAAATTAGAAGCGAGTTAAAAGGGCAATTAGAAGAGCAGAAAGAGAGATTGAGCAGTGAATTAGGGAGGATATTTTAACACACAATCAGAGCTTCCCGAGACGGATTCAGAGCTGGGAGAAGGTAAAAGAGAAAATTGGCCAATTACGACCTGATAGCGGGGAATTGGTGACATGAGAGAAGGTAATGGCTGATTTGTTAAACGGTTATTTTGATTCTGTTTGCACAAAGGAGGAAGAGGATGGAGGACAGCTCCGGGAAGGACTCAGGTTTTGGGATGAGCTTGAGGGGAGATGAAGGTGTGTCTGCAGAGTGATGGATGTGGGGAGCATTTCACCCCTATTCATAGGGATGGGAGGTAAATGGGTGTCAGCAGCTCCTCAAGCAATGAGCTGGGTAGTGAAACCTTGCTTTTGTTTGCCTAATCGGCCACTCTAAAGTAGGGACAGGGGACTGAGATGAAGGATCCTTCTCCCCTTTGAAGGCTATTTCTCCAGGAGAGGGGAGAATGGAGTGTGTTGGGGTATAGCGAGATGGATGGGGACTGTGGCAGGGTCCTGCCCCTGGGACTGCTGTTACGTGGGTGGAGAGGTGATTTGGCACCTTCCCCAAAACACACACTGCCAAACATGAACACTGCTGCAGCCCTCTGTGTCCTGTTTTCACAGTTGCCTTTGCTTCCATCTGTGCCTCCAACACAGCGATACAAGAGCATGCCTGTAATCGCTGTTCCCATCAGCAGCGTCTGGTGTCAGCGATCTCCTGTTCCACCAAAGCAGTTGTGAGCTGGATGGTGGAGCAGAGGAGTGATGTCAACCTGCAAGGCCTCAAGGGGGTAATAAGTGATGGAGAGGGAAATGTTCTCGGTCATGCAGTGGGAAATGGGATCTTGGCAAGTGTTCCTGGGGATGTGGTTGGAGCTGAGGCAGGGAAAGCATGCACAGACAGAGGGTTTAGGGAAGGGTGAACTTGAAGGACCACGAGAAGTGTTATTTAGCTTGTGAGAAACATGAAGTGATGCTTTTGATCTGCTCTGTCTCTCTGAAGGGGGTAAGAGCTGCAAAGCAACCTACTGATATAAGGAGTTGATTTGGAATTGGTGCTGAGGGGGGGCATGAGTGTTGCCTGGGAAGCGATGGGGGATGCGGGAAAACTGTGGAGTCATGGTCTTGGTTTGGACTGATAAACTGGAAACCTATCCTCAGTACCCGAGGGGTGTTTGGGTTTCCTCCTGCCTGGGAGGATAAAAGAGATGCAGTGTGGTGGGGTTTGGGTTTTCAAAGCGCGCACGGAAAGCTCCGTATTAGCAATTATGGGATGAAACTGTGGAAAAGCGGTACAAAGGAGAGAAAATTGGCTTTGACTCAGGAAACGGGATTCTGCTGCCGGGGGTGAGTTTCCAGAGGCACAGTCTGGGGTCTTTTCTGGGCTCTCTTTTTAATGGGAAGGATTTGCATGAGCAGCCCGAAGTTAGAGCGTGAAAGCTCACTGATGCAAATAGGGGGAAGGCAGAGACAGGAACTCGTCTGCTGGAGCACATGGAGAACACTAAAGGAAAGGGAACCCATGGGCAAATAGACACTTGAGTGATGCATTTCCCAAGGGAAGCATGTAGAGCTTGGAGGGAGCTGGAGGAGCAGCATCCAACCACGTTGGCAACAGGCAGCCTGTCTGCCCGCACTCTGGATAGGGGAATCAGTGCATGGCCAGAGGTTGAGCTTGTGATAGTGGCTGGCCCCGGTTCACAGTTGATGTCCCCTCACTGGGAAGGGGCACCATGGCACAGGCGGAGCTATGGAGCATGGAGGAGTTTAGGTTTAGTGAGACACAGGATCATTTAGGTTGGAAAAGACCTTTAAGATCACTGAGTTAAGCCAGTGCTGCCAAGGCCACTAATCCATGGCCCCAACTGTCAGTATCCAACCCAAACCTCCCTTGGCTCAATTTGGGGCCATTTTGCCTTGTTCTATCACTTATTATTTGGGACTAGAGACTGACCTCACCTCACTCCATCCTCCTAGATAGAGAGTGATAGTGTCCCCCAGAGCCTCCTTTTCTCCAGGCCATAAACCCCAGCTCCTCACCAGACTTATGGTCCGGGCCCTTCACCATCTCCTTTGCCCTTCTCTGGACCCACTTCCCAGATTTCTCCAGCCTGAGCCGCACTACCTTTGACAAGTCATGGTTATACCTCCATCCGCTCGACTGGAATGATGTGTGCTTTGAGCTTGTGGGACTGCTGCTCTGGAAAAGAGGGGATTTATGCCAGCCCTCAGAACAGCATTCAAAATGCATGAAGACATACTGTATGAAGGGATTTGGGGGGAAAACACCCGAGAGTGAAGCAGGGGCCGTGGTAGAGCTGAACCATGCAGATGGGGAGGCAGTTATTGAGGCGAAGTGTCAGAGCACGCCAGGCAGATTCAGTTTATCCTCAGAGAGCTCTGGTGGTGGAGGAAGGATGGGTACAGGAAGGGATGGCACCTAAGGGAAAGGCAGGAGGAGCATCAGAAACCTATACCCGTGGTATCCTGATTTTGGCTGGGATAGAGTTAATTTTCTTCCTAGTAGCTGGCACAGCACTGATTCGGCTTTAGGATGAGAAGAACACTGATAACGGGGATGTGTTAGCTGTTGCTGAGCAGTGCTTACACTAAGGCAAGGATTTTTTGGTGTCTCACCCCAGCAGCAAGGACATTGGAGGGGACACGAGAAGCTGGGACAGTAGAGCCCAAAGGATCCAGGGATATTCCACCCCATATGATGTTCTGCTCAGTATATAAACCAGCGGGTGGTGAGCAGTTATGCATCGCTTGTTTTCTATATTCTACTTCTTTGACCATCATCGTCGTTATTTCCCCTTCCTTTTCTTTCCTGTTAAACTGCCTTTATCTCAGCCTATGAATTTCACTCTCTTTTTCCCAGTTCTCTCCCCTGTCTCACTGTGAGGAGGGCAGTGAGTGAGCAAGTACTGCGTGCTGTTTAACTACCTGCTGGGCTGAAGCACGACACCATGTCAAGTGACATCTCTTCTTTAGCAGCGCATCGTGTCTCCATTCCAGTTTTTAAACCAGTAGCCTTTATTGCTAGGAGTTAGAGCACTTGATTGACAAGGCTTGTAATACACCGTGGAGATGCCTTTATTTCTCCTACGTGTTAACAGAAAAGATACTAAAAATACAATTAGGGTTTTGAGCCAGGCGTAATCTGTTGGGCTATAATTCATCTCAAAGGCCGTCCATTGTGCCTGCTGCACCCACATCATTTATAAAGCATTAGCATCTCCTGTGCTGACATTTCACTCCTCTATTACAGGAGTTACACACAAACTTAAAGAAATATATTAATAAAGTGCTCCTCTCCTTCATTCTCCCACTGAGAGCTTTGATTTCCAGAGTAGGAAACGAAATAACCGACATAACAACATTCTCCACTTCTAAGGGACGGTGCCAGACTCGTTCAGTTGCTATTGGTTATAGAGAGTAGGACATGAGGGAGCTATTTCAGATCACGGATTATTTGTTCTGGCTGCATTGGACATCCCTTTAGTGGAGCTTTAGAGCTCTGTAGACAGAAAGGTTTGGGTAGGAGCTGGAAGAGGGTTTGATGAAGTAACCTCCTCCTTTCTTCTCCTTGCCGCTTCCCAAGATGGGTATTTAAAAGTGAAGCATCCAAGCCCTTGTCCCTCCTCCTTGTGAGATGGGCAGAAGAGGCTGTACCCCCCAAGCTGACGATTCCCTTTTCATTTCCAGGTACCCCCCAGGGCATCTGCCACTGCATAAAAGCCCTTTTCCATCCCCAAAGCCCTTGGGAGAGCTGGCCCGCTCTTCCTGAAGCTAGTGCTGTGTCCGATGGGAAACACAAGCAGTTTCCTTTGGCTTTGCAGCCCCATACGTGAGCTGCAGGATGGAAGCGTGCCACTGCTGGGGTACGGTTACAAAATGCACAGCAGCCTTTCCTTGTCCAAGATCACTTTTATTTCCCTTGTTTCGTTAACTTCAGTGTCTGTTTGGTCTCGCACGTCCACGCTGACAGGGGATTTGCACCTCCTGGGTGAAGCCATCAGCTCTGCCGTGCCCCCGACCAGCAAACGCATCCCTCTGCCACAGAGCTGGATTCAGGATGAGGGGAACAAGCAGATCCGCTCCCTCGCCTCCCCCTCTCCTCAACCTGCTTTGTACTTCTGCCTTGGACCGTCTAGTTTCCCTTCCTATGGTGGACCAGAAACCCTGGGCTCTGTGCTTCTCACCAGCCCTCTATGAGCTGTAGCTTATCCCTGCCTCTTCCCGTGACACAACCTCTTCCTCTTAGGAAAACTCTCTCCTGATGCTATCAGGCCTATCTGCAGCCTTGGAACTGCTCCTTGCTGCCCCATTGAAAACCATAGTCCAGCTATAAAGGTCCTCATGCCACCGACACGGCTGGAAGCCCTTCTCTGCCTCCAGCCCCCCAAAAGCCCCTTTTCTCCTTTGGGACCTTGCACCTCTCTCTGGAGGCAGAGCTCTATGGCTCTCTTTATTTGGACTAACTAATCTCTCTCTCCCCCCAGTTACAAATTAGGATGTAAGGGTGAGTTTTGGCTCTCTGGATATGGGCTTTGCTGCGGCTCATAGAACCACCCCCCTCCCACACTTTAGTGCTCTGAATGGCTGAGAACACCGGTCCTGGTTCCCCCCCCCGTGCGTACTGAGCCCGCCCGATGGCTTTCAGCATCTGTAGGCACTGCTGCCGGTTGGTTGTCTTGAGGAAAAGGAAAATCAGATACTGGTCTGCTATAAATTCAACAATACAATCCTTAGTTCTGAAGATATAGTTTCCATATAGTTTATAAACATTATAAGACATACATATGGGTAGCTGAGGGGAAGAGGGGGGAGCCTGTGCATCTGTTGGGTCTGGGTTCATTTTCCGGCGTGTGAACATGGGTTACAAAAAAGACGCACCTCCTGCAGGTACCTCATTTCTTTAAGTGTTGGCTTTGTTGGGGTTTGGGGTTTGGGGTTTGGTTCATTCCACCTCGAATCAGTCTTTCCTTTGGTTGTCGGCTACTCCAAGCCCAGCAGGCAAGCCCTGTTCTGCTGTAATGCCTGAGATATTCAGGGGGTTGAGATTGTCTTCTAAGAGATTCCCAGCCAACTTTGGCCTCTGGGTTTGGAGCCAAAAGGGCTAAACCACGGGAGAACCAACGTCTTTGTTACCTCGGTGTCCATGTCCTCGCGCTTGCTTTCAGAGAATCAGTGTAGGCTTAATCGGTGATCGTCTTTACAGCAGTTACGTTCCTTTCGGTAATCGGAGGGGTCGTTTCAGCACAAACAGGATCTCACAAGAGCGTGGATACAGTCCTTGTGTCCGGTTGTTGTCGCCGGCCAATTGGCTACCATCCCTGTTATCTGCTTGTTGTAAGGTTGGCTTTGCTGTTTGTTGTTGTAGGTGCTCGGTTAGGCTGTTTGTGACAAGGTGTGATAATGCCTTTTAATCCGCTCCCGCTGCATTCGGCACAAGTCCGCGTTGGCAGCCCTTCCGGGCACGGAGAGAGACCATCAGAAGCCGAGACAACGTTCTTCCCTTCGCCAGGCCAACGCTAGCCACGTACAAAAAAAGAAGAAGAAAAGAAACTCTGGTCCTTTGTAGATTGGTGGCAGTACAGGCTTGCGCCGCGCTCAGCGGATGACGGCCGCTAACACCATCATAAAGACCAGGAGCGATGCTCTGAGCCCCGAGCAACCTGCTGCCTGCTGGACCCCGCTGGGCGGGCGGATGGGGGTCCGCCGGGTGCACTTACCCTTGCGTTTCGTGGGCAGCGTTGGCATCACCCCGAAGCTGTATTTGTGCTGATAATCAGGCACATAGTCTGGAACCTCCTGCCCGTTTTTCCTCGGTCCCAAGGAGCCCGGTTTGGAGGTTCGGTTACGGCTTTTGTGGCTGGTGCAGTTCTTGCCCGGTTTGCGATAGCCCGGCCGGGAGCCGGGGGGGACGGCGGGCTGGCTGCTGTGCAAACTGTTCTCAGCCCCTCTCTCCTTGCCCTTCTCCTTGGAGGAGTGGTGAGGGTGATGCGTTTTGGAGGCTCCTCTGTCTGCTGTGGAGAAAGTGTGTGTTTTAATCTGATGGAGCGACTCGGACCCCGAACAGTTCCTAAAGTCTTCTGCTCTTAGCACCTTGAGGTCCTTGCCGTGCATCTGCTCAGGGGACTCGCAGATGACGCTGGAGCTGGAGCCTCTGAACCTGTGCAGCCATTCCCAGAGCGAACGGGCTTTGCAGTCGCAGCTCCATGGGTTCCCGTTCAGCCTCAGAAACTCCAAGGCTCCCAAGTGGGCCAAGCAGTCCCCATGCAGCTCTGAGAGGCTGTTATTGAACAAGAAAAGGGTGGTCAATCTTCGGAGGTCATGAAAAGCCCGCCTGTGAATCCACTGCAGCTGATTTTGATGGATGAGCAGCCGGTCCAGGTTTATTAGTCCCCTGAATGTGTTCTGATGGAGGCTCCAGAGCTTGTTTCCATGGAGAAAAAGATGGCTGAGGTTAACCAAGTCAACAAAAATATCGTCCTGAAGGAACTCGATGTGGTTGTCTTGCAGGTAAAGGTATTGCAGATTGTGGAGGCCACCAAATATCCCGCTGGGGAGGGAGCTCAGCCCGCACTTGTACAGATACAAGGCATGGAGTTTCACCAGCCCTTGGAAAGTGTCTGCAGCTAAAGCCCTTAAGTAGCGGTTATCCCCAAGGTCCAGCTCTTCCAGGTTGACGAACCCATCGAAGGTGTTGGGGTCGATGAAGGTGATGTTGTTGGAGTAGATCCAGAGGGTGACCATGGAGGGGCTGAAGTGGCCCCGCAGCAGCAAGGTGATCTGGTTGTTCTGGAGGAAGATCCTTTCGCTATCCTCAGGGATGCCCTCGGGGATGGTCACGAAGTTGTGAGCCTGGCAGCTGACGGTCATAGGGGATGGGTAGCACACGCAGTCAGTGGGGCAGCCCAGGGCACTGGGCACCTTCAGCCCCAGCAGCACCAGCAGCAACTCTGCAAACCCCCCTGTGCAGAGAGAGGGGAGAGCGGCGTCAGCGGGGACCCGGGAGCCTCCCACCCACCCATCGCCTTCCATGGGGACTATTCCGGGTGAGAAACACTCCCTATTAACTCAGCCCTCCTTTCTGCTCATGAGTTACCCACGCTGCTGCGATGAGTGGTAGTTTAAACGTGATGTATGGAGTACTCCCTGCCTGCGCCAGGCACGTGGTTGTGCTCCCAGCCTGAAACAGGCAGGAGAAACCTTCCCAGTGAGAATCCACAAGGACCAAAGGCCCCTGCCCGCAGGCAGGAGCACAGTGGAGGAAATGCCAAGGTGCAAAGGTACGAGAGCAAACAGAGGAGATGCAAACCCTCGTAGGTGTCCATCCCTCCTATGATGCATCTCTTTAATCACCTGCGCTTCCACATCAGAAAGGAGAAGGCACAGAGCTTTAATTCCCAGCAAATCACCTACAGTTCCAGTGCTCAGCACAGACCCATCTCCACCATCTCTTTTTACTACACTCGTTAGACACCACTGTCACCCCCCCCTGAAACCCAAGCGATTTACAAGGAAATCTGTTGTCAGCAGTTGGCTGAGCCGAAAACTCCGGTTGGGAGTGGGCCGCTCAAGACACGTCTTTAAACGGATGTCCTGTGGCAAAGCATATTGCATCCTCTAGTGCTACACTATGCGCTTGTGACCGTGGCTTTCTCACTGCAGAGAAGGCAGTAATCATCCCCTCCCTCTGCTCAGCTCTCTGAGTGCCGGTTACGCCGCCCCATTCCCATCTCGTTCCCACTCCTCGCACCAGGCTTGCTTTCAGGCTATTCCTTCTGCGCCCGGTGGCTTTTCAGACTCGTTGCACCAGACCTGTCATTTCTCATTCATATTTTCCTCCTAGATACGGCTTTTTTTTCCTCCCTCCTCTCACACATGAAATTTGCTTGCGTCTAATGAATTCTGCCTCTGGACTTCTTACAGGGGCAGGGAGTAACACGGGAGCAGCGCACAGCTGCCGGGGTCGTCCTGCCCATGAGTGCTGCTCAGCTTGTAATAACGTGAAAAACAAGAGTGGAAGTGAAGTTCATCTCTAATTACTCCACGTCGTTATCACCCGCGAGTCCATGAGCAGGGACCCCTTGGGCTTGTTCAGTCCCTCTTTCGAGTGCCTGCAGCCAAACGCAAGTGGGAGGCAAAACCCTCTCACTGTTTCCTTATTAATTGTGTTTGAAAGATAACTCTGTGGTTACCCTTGCCTTTTGCCTGATGTGGAGATCTATTGCCATTTACTTAACAGCAGGTGACACGTCCATCTGGACTCATCCTTTCAAGGCAAAGTTGTCTCATTTTCAGATAAACAGGGTTATCCAGGCTCTCCATAACTCACCAGTAAGAGGCGGTCATCGCTGACTGGGCTGCTAATAGGAAAATAATAGCATCACTAGCCAAAGCGTTGGCCCAGGCCTTGGCTGCGATGAGAAGAGGAAGCCTTCCTCCAGGCACTGCCCTTCAGAAACTAAGCATTGGCCACCGGGATTGATGTCTCATCCCTGTGCCGCTGCCAGCAAGGGGCTGTAAGTCACCAACTCACGACAACTCCTACGGCTGTGTAGGAGAAGGAATGTTCTCCAAGTCACCACCGTAGCATTTTGGCTTCGCTATCGTGCCTTTGCGATGGGAGAGGGGCTGTGGTGGTGGGAGCATCATTGCCAGCGCTGACTACTGAGCGGTCCCTGCCAAAACGGGAGCCCTCGCTGTGACTCGTTGTGCAAGCACAGCCTGGGAAACAGCAGTATCCTGAGGATATTGTGGCATCCGAGTGCCAGATAACGATGGTAAGGGGAAAGCTGCGCTTGTCGATGTGTTCTGCTGGGGTGTTCTTACCCATGGATGTGCTTTGCCAAGGTAGGACGGCTTCATGTTCCCCGTCTTACCCCGGTGACACCGAAGCACGAAGCCTTCTGGAGGTCTGATGTTTATTAGTAAGATCCTGCCAGGCACAAGTGCTGCGACGATCTCCCACATGCGGAGTCTGTTATTGCAAATACCAAATCACAAGGGTCTGAATCAATAAACCATCTCCCAGCTATAAGCAGCAGGTTGGAAGATTACATATTGCTTCCAAACAACAGTTTTATGCGCTCTTCCGTGACACGACAGTTGCCAGGCTAACGGGATTACTGACAGGAGGTGGAGCCGGCCAGGGATCTGGGAGCATACAGGATTTCACGTATAGGGATGGTGATGACAGGCGGCTGTTAGCAACGCATGGCGATGGATGAAGGCAGCTTGGGTCTCCCTGGAGCACGGCCAAGGTAGAGGCTCCTGCCGAAAGGGAGCGCGGTGGTTAACAGCTCCCTGCCTCCAGGGATAACTCCAGAGGTAAAGGTCAGGAGGAACCGAGTCCATCTCTTTAATTAACGGGGTTTGAGTTAATGGCTGGAGTTCCTATGGAGAGGGAGACGTAACTACTGTGGTTGTGGGGATAGTCTGTGGTGTCATTGGTTCTCAGCTTCCCAAGGGTACAACGGTAGGAAGAAAAGCCAGGGTTATCATTCCACCTATGTGCTGAAATTCAGCGGTAAGGAGAACTGGGAAACAGAAGGATGGGTGCCTGGAAAAATAACAGGTGGGCAGGACTTGGAAAGAGGAACCATATGGACTCCACAGTGGATGCGCTCATGGCACATGGTCTCGTCAAGGACGTTTTCCCTCCCAGCCCATAAAACCTGCTGGTTGCCTAATGGGAAAAGCTGCTCCCGGGACTGGTAAACTTAGATCCAGAAAGGAGACCCCCAAGGAACAAAGAGGATGTGGTCGTGGAGCCATGAAGCTCCTGAGGCTGGTGACACCAGCATCGCAATGGGCAGCAGCTGAGCTCCACTGGGATGGGACAGGCAGGAGCACTGAGGTCTCACTGGGCCTCCCAGGCTGGAAAGAGCAGCAGGAGAGGTCCCAGCCTCACTCCCTGGGGAGATACAGCCTGTCTAACTCGTTGAACTTGTTATTCCTGATACAGCCCTTTCGACTTTGCCTTGTAAATGTTGAGGGGCAGATGGAGGGGCACCAGCGCCTGTGTCAGAGCTCAGCGGGGAAGGAGAGCTTCAAAAGCATGGAGAAAGCCTACAGAATCCTGCTAGGGAAGTGAATAAAACCAAAGCCCTGCTGACACGGATAGAGCCAGCAAAGGGGGCTTCATCTCCTGTCTTTCTCCCATGGACGCTGCACTGCCACTCCGGCTTCTGCTCGCCGTGTCCTTCTGCTACCTCCTGCTTTGGATTGAGGTTTCAGTGATTGGAATGAATTCATCTGAGTGTCCAAACCATTTCCCATGTAGCATCTCTCTAATTGGGCATTAATTAGGCATCAGTTAATGAACGCTCAAAATAATTTATCTTTGGATGCGTCCAGTTTGCAGTCTTACTTTTAACAGTGTTAGACTCGTTATTAGATTAACATCGTTATAAATGTTCTCCATTACCTGCTTGTTTCCATTGTCTTTGCCTTATTACTGAGAGTGAAAATCACTCCTCCCGCATGCATTATTGATGAGTAAGGACTTTCTATATGTAGCACGGGATTAATTGTTATACAGCGTAATGCATTTAGCGTGAAGCCTCAATTTGTGCAAGAACTGAAAGCAGCCAGAAGAATGCAGACACCCGGAGCCAGCGCTCTCAGCCAGACACACAACATCTCTAGGAGCCCAGAGCAGGTTCCTCCGGGCCGGTGCTGGCACAGAAAGAAGCTTAAAGAAGGCGAAAAGAAGCTGGTTTGATACCCAAGATCAAGGGGGGAAGGTTCAAAGGGCCGCAGCACTTTGCTGCCACTGCAGCAGGGATGTTGGCCTCAGCTCAGCCCGTCCCCAGGGCACCCAGTGTCCCTGTGCTGGCAGTTTTCTTGCATTCTAAGCTTTATAACACTTTACTGTGTCTCCAAGTGAGGCAGAACCTTGGTTTATTTGGGAAGACATGGTGCTGCTTGTTTTCATTGGAGTCTCAGGCTCGATGGGAAGAGCTGATAGGACTTACTATGACTTCGAAGGGATGCAGCTTCAGAGCTCCCCAAAAGGCAGCCCCACCACAAGCCCTTTCCACCCCATGTCCATTCCCTCTTTGTAAGCTGCTGTTCCCGGATGCTTCCACCTCTCCACGCAGCCAAGTTTATATGGGTCATGACCCATCTAAATCTCCAGCAGGATCAGGTCTAGAGGATGGAGCAGGTTGCTTCTCTTCCAAATCTCTCCTAAACCGCCATCTGCTTTGAGAGACCTATCTTAGCTCATGTCTACATGCAACTTGACTGCCTGCTTACTGTGTCCATTACCGGTGCTGCTCAAGCTCTTAGATTTATAAGCTCTTTAGAGCAAAGCCCTCGTCTTCTGGTTGCTGATTTATGTATCTTTACTGCCATAAACCACTATGTATAGCTACTACATAATATAAATAATAACACTTAAGCAGAGCGAGCTACAAGTGGGGACAAAACATCTGTCTTCTGCTCGCAGCTGGGATTATCAAAAAGGCACAAGTTTGCTCATCACTCACCCTCTTCTGAAGCCAAATTCACACCTGAGGCAACACCACCACCAATGAGAACCAGAGAGGCATTTCCTGTCCTATTCACACCCTGGAGCTAGCAAAGGATGGCTTCTACATCAGAGTGAACTGGGGCACCCTGCTACAACCCCTGGGCAAAATACACTTTGGAACTGGGAGCTAACTCAGGGTGGGACCGAGAAAGAAACTTCTGCTTAAGGAGAGAACGTAGCCTCAAACGTTCCCAATTCCATCTGTTGGGTGAAGGACGATGAAAGGCAAGGCCAGAGCAGTGGCAGCAACTGGGTGAGAGCCAAGAGCAGAACTTCAGATCTGGGGCAGTGCGGCAAAGTGGAGTCGGACCTGTGCTTAGGAGCTGCAGGGGGGACTTTTTGCCTCTTCCCTCTGTTTTCTTAGAGGATAAAACAAACCAGCCCATCCCACCTGTTACCAAGGCAATTCCCCAGCGAGCACAGCAAAAAGCCCCTTTGGTGTTACCCCATGGCCCTGCAGTGCTCCCAGCAGGAGCATCCTCAGCTCCCTGCATCTCGGTGGTGACATGGGACAGGGCTCTCATCCTGCCCGAGCTGTCTGTCAGCCATCGAGTGGCAGCCACCCATCCACCTTCATCGTTTTTTAATCCTTTTCCCTCTTTTTCCCCCCCGCTCGCAAATGGTGTCATAAATAACTGACAGATCCCAGCTGTTTGGAGTTATGGTTTCTGATAGAGTGACAGCTGCTCCCAATCCCCCAGTCATCACCCCGGCAGTTCTGGAACATTTCAGCAACATAAAAATCATTGGAGATCATTCCGGTTTTGCATAATTTGGTTAGGCAAGCTGTGATTTAATGGCAATTATGACCTCCGAGGCAGAAGATGAGCTTGGAGGCTGTGGGCTTCACACAACTTTAGCTCCGGGTGCAGTGGCAGGGATGTTCCAGGGAGAAGGTACTACAAGCAAAAAAAACCCTTCTCCAGCTGCTGGAAATTGCCTTCCTTCACTGGCAAATGAAAAGAGTGTTCCCAGAGGAAGAAGCACGCAAGGAAATTTAGAGCCAATATTGCTAAGGAAAGCTTCGGGAAGAGCTGGTGCTGAAAGATGCATAAGCAGGTATCTCTTAAAGGAAAGCCAGGAAAAGGCTTTGAAGAGGGGAGTGCTGTAGCCCCTACAAACCCTTCTGTGTCAGTGGTTTCTAATGTGTTAACTGATAAAAACCTCCTCTTGGTCACCTTGATCCTCAATTTGGGAGCCCCAGCATTAAACTCAAATTCTCCTCACACAACTGTAATGGGAGAGCTGGCGAGCACTGGGGATGGGCCATTGGCCCTTTGCAGGCATTGGCCACTGCTCTTCCCTCTTGCAGGGTTTCTCTTGCTCCTGGGTGCTTCCCAACCATTCTGGAGCCCCCAATTTGCATCTCTGCATCAGTAGAGATGCAAACCCTTGGTAAGCCAGTCTGCACCAGGAGGGCAGTTAAGGATGGAGAACCATGCGCTAGAAGCAATGAGAACTCCACAGTGCTTCTGGCTGGAGGCTTCAAGAGGAGCAAAATGATGCTTAACAGCAGCAACAGCTTCTGTTTGGAGCTGAGAGGGTCCGGTTTCTCCCCCTCCACCCTTGGTGTCAACCAGTTTGGAGCCAGGGCACAGACCTGGGGTGAGCAGCACCCCAAAATCACATCCTTTTGGGTGTCAGGAGTTTGGTTTACATTTGCTGACCCATTCTCCAGAGCTTTTCACCTTCCTCCCCCAAAGTCGAGGCCAAGGTCACCTGGAAGTTTCTGGATGGTGGTCATTAACTCCTATTGCAGTTTGAAACCAGACCATAAATTTCATAGTGTAATAATGTAAAAATCAATAGCTCTGTTTGAAACAATAGCTTTGTCTTCCATTTCAGCCGGCTCTGATATCTCTCCATGGACCACGTCCCTCTGAATCACACACACACAGAGGAGCGATGGGTGGTGGGGCTCCTGCTCTCCTGCCAGGTGCCCAGCCCCTCTGTCATTACAGATCCAATTAGTTAATTTGTTCCTCTCTTGCAGTTAAACTCCAGGATGATTTAAAAGGGAAGAATATGAAGGAAGCGTTTTATGCTCCGTCTCTTTGACATCCCATCCGATGCAGCATCCCTGAGGCTTTCAGGAATGGCCAAACCTCTGCTGCCCCTCACTACAGACAGCAGAGCCAAAGCCCCAAAATCCTCCTGGAAAGATGCAGCACCGACTCACATAAGCAAGAAAAGAATCAAAGTCCGCTCTTTTCCAGCTCTGGCTCTTTGGAGGAGCAGGGTCTGGCTTCCTTTGCTTCCTTATTTTTCATTGTTTGCTGTAGCACTGCCTCGAAATATACATCGAGAGGCAGGATTGTCTTTCACATGTTGGTGGATGTGTGATCCTCAGAAACAAATTAGTACCGATTCACTTCTATATAGAGTGCAGCCATTGGGGAATCACTCCTGAAATTCACAGTGAAGGAAAGTAATAATGCTTCCAGCGTGCTAATCCTCTCCGAGAGCAGCCCCTGAACTCTCTCCTGGTGCTGGAGGCACCACTGGAGATTGCAATTGTACTGCAAAAATAATAGATAAATACAGAAATTGGCAGGGTTTGTGCTGGTCCAGAGGATTTGTACCCTAATGTGGAACTCCCTGTTTAATTAGCACTCCTCTCTGCGCCTGCATCTCCTCCTCCTGCTGCTTCAGCTAACGAAAAAGGAGAGGAGGGGGGGAAAGGAGGTCAATGGTGGAAGTGGCTTTGGGATTGGGAACTCAGCTATGGAAACTTGTTTCATTTAAACGCTCGTTTCAGGACTGACTATGCAGAAACAGAGGGAGTGTGCAGTGTGTTTTCCCTGTGTAATCTGCTCTGCTTAACCCCACTTTGCAGCACGCCTTCCACTGCAGCGATGCCCTTGGAGTGCAGCTGCAGTTGGATGCTGCTGGTCCCAGGGATGCAGGCACAGGGCACAAACACAGTACCATGGTGCCAGTATTTGGGAAGCTAGATCAAAGGCTGGGCTGCTGCTTGCATGGGGTTGAAGGCAGATCAATAGGATAGGACAGGACAGAATAGGAATAGAACTGGTATAGAATAGAGTATTTCCATTGGAATGGACTTACAACCATCACCTTGTCCAGGGGCTGACCAAAAGTTAAAGCTTGCTATTGAGGGCGCTGTCTAAATGCCTCTGAAGGCCTTGGAGCATCAACCGCCTCTCAAGGAAGCCTCTTCCAGGATTCAACCAACCCCTCAGTAAAGAAATACTTCCTAATGTCCAGTTTAACCTCCCCTGGTGCAGCTTTTAACCATTCCCACATGTCCTATCCTGGATAGCAGAGGGAAGAGGTTGCCTTCTTCTCCCAGGTCTCCTTTCCCTGCTGCCGGAGGGTTTATGATGCCCCTGTATCTCATCCCATTGCACGTGCTGGACCAGTGTCTCAAAAGGGCCTTCCCAGAGCACTGACCCACTGGAGAGGAATGGTTCTTCTCTGTTTACACATGGTCCTTGGGTCCTGCTGCAACTGAAGGTGTCAATGGACACCGGGATGCTCCCGCGTCTCTGAGAGAGGACGGCATGGCCTATGGGCACCCTGAGCACGGCATGCATGGATACTGCAGGATTTCAGGCACGGCCAGGGGCTTCACCAGCTCCTGGTGCTGCCATCCTGACACCCCGCAGGCACCAGGCGTCCTCTGCTGGTCCTCAGCACAGGATGGGGCTCCAGCAGGATGTGCCGGCAGCTTGCAGCAAAGCCAGGATGGGAACTGGCGAAGGATAGGGAGATCTTGAGGTCCTTTCGAAGGGACTGGTAATTCCAATTGCCTCCGAGGAAAGAGAAATACAGGAGGATGACTTGAGCTTAGTGGATTGTCTGAGGCTCTCAGGGGATCATCAGATGCTTCCACTCCCTTTTTGTCCTGAGGTGACAAGTTTCCCTTCCCATTCACAGAAATGCAAAGTAATTCATTCACAGTCCTAATAGGAACGGGTGTCCTTTGTAAGCGAAACCCTCCAGAGGTGCTCCACAGCAAAACAATTGCAGATGAAATGACAAAACCCACCCCAGATGAGCACCAGCCAGATCCGTATCAAATGCTGAACAAGCGACAGCAGATTCACCAGCTCATTTCCCCGCCAGCGGCTGGCTGGGACCAACGGAGGGTTCCTTTAGGATCAGAAACACAGCCAGAACGGAGCACATGTGAGATGGAAGAGCAAAGTGACAGCTGCCTGGGTGCACGCTCATCTGCCCTGTCACCCAGCCCGCATCCACAGGAGATGCTGAAACCGGAGGCTGCGGAAGCCAGTGATGCGCTGGATGGACCCGTACCTGGATGGAGCAGGTAGTGGCCTGGAACATGGAGGCAAAGGGCCCTTCTGCAGTGTTTTTTTGTGCTAGCATGGCTAATAGGGAGAGCATTAGCTCTATAAAAGTGTAATCCTGCTGAGGTCCTGACCCCAGCAGTGTCCTGTGCCACCGAGATCCACAAGCCAATTACATACCGTGCCGCCCGGGCTCCCTTTCATCCCTTTTCAGTCTTTTTTGCATTCCAGATTGATTGGACGTCCTTGTGTTCAGTGGAGAAGAGGGCAAATTGGAGCCTGTCATGTACCTTCTTCCCCATTCAGCGGCACATCATTCTGCCTGCAGCAGGGGGGAAGGAGGTTGATGTGCAGGCATCAAAGCCTCTGTCACATTTTCTTCTCCTCCCCAAAATATAAAGGAGAGAAGAAAAGGGATGGCGTCATTTGGAGCCTCAGGCCTCAATCCCACATCCAAATCGGGTAACAGCACCTTTCCCAGGCCCTTGGTCTCCTCACAAGGTGAGTGCATGGCGCAACGAGCCCTCCAAGTGACCATCCCCGTGGGTCAGCAGCCACGCGAGCATCACGGACAGCAGCAAAAGCCCATCCCTATGGGATCTGTGTGCTGGCACGCTGGGCTGTGAGCGTGGCTGCCTTTCAGAGACCTCTCCTGTGCTTTGCACTCAACTTTTTAGCAGCTCACAAAAAGCACAGTGATAAAAGCAGAGCCATGTGAATAGCTGCACTCTGCCACTCCTCTGCCCGGCGTATGCAGCCGACCTGCACGTTGCACGGGGCCGTTAGGAGGTTTAATGAGCCAGTGGGGAGATGCTGTGTGCCCAGCTGGATGCTGGGCATTGCTGTGATCCTATGTGGCTCTTGGGATGTGGGAGAGCCGAGGCTGCAAAGGGTCACCACTCACTGAGCATCAACACTTTGGCAAGCCCCTGAAATCTGTGCAGTTGAATGCTGGGAATGAATGTGCAGCGATGAACACGGCCAAGACACGGCGCTTTGCTAATATCCTGCTTTGTCTAGCTCCAGCGCTGGCATCTCATCCCAAAATATCCCTTCCCGTGCATCCCCCGGGAGTGGACTTGGTGGAGATGTTGCACATCCCCCAGCACCACGCAAATGCATTAAGAGCCTCATAAAAATAGCTTGTGAAGAGGACGCGTTGCCATCAGCGGTGGCTGCGCCTTGAATGCAGCAAGGCCAAGTAATTATGGGATGGGGGCTGCAAGGTCTCAGCAGTCTCATTTCTATTAATTATAGCCCATGCAGAAGCCACGCACAGCGGGGAGACGGGGAGATGGGAAATCAATGGGAAGGGAATGGGAGACGGTGGTGCCGATCCGGCAGCAGCCTGGACACGATGGGGAAGTGTTTACAGGAGGAAGCAACAGGCTGAGCTCTATGGATTGACAGGGATGTTTTACCTTGGCATCCTCATGCTCAAATGCATGGTTTGCAAAGTTAAAGCAAATTACAAAAAGCAGAAATTGGGGTATATTTTAGGGAGAGAAAAAAAAAAGGAAGATTTTGGCAGAAGGATAAAGGAAGGCAACTGAGATGCTCATTGAATCTGAGGGGCTAAGTTTCCCTATCCAAGTGGTCATGTCTTCTCTGGAGGCTCCCGGATGCTTTGAAATGCCTTGTCAGACAAAGCCTTTCATCCTACCCAATTCTGGTTAAACTCATGGACCCACAGATTAGCACTGGAAAAGGGAAAGAGGGAGCAATTCTGTTCTGACTTTTCGCTTCCTATCTGATCGCTGTTGATACAATTTATTCCTATGACAGCATCTGCTGCTTTCACAGGGTTTTCATTCTGAAGTACAACTCGTCTTTCTTAGTCCCATTTTCGGGCCTTTCATCATTTGAGTCACAACATAAAGGGCGTTTAAACAATCCTGCTTGGAAACCAGGCTGGGGAAGAGGAACGAAGCAGGGAGACATCATGTATACCCAGCCCTCCTCCAGCATGAGATGGGGTATCCCAGTGTGTCACAGCCTCAGCGCGCTTCTCCCATGCTGTCTGCTAAGAATGGCAACGATGGGGACATTGTGCTTCCGTTTCAGAGCGATGCTGTGAAATCCAGATGTGGTTTTCAGCCATGGCTTTGAGCAGAGCCCTGCATCCCTCATCTCTGCTGGGGTAACATCTCTGCTGGCCATCACCAATGCTCTGTGTGTTCCCAGGGGCTCAATGCCAAAGCTCTTGTTAGATAATTGCCATGCTGTGGCATACATCTCCCTATGCCCCCCTGCCACGGGGGCTCTTCTACTCCTTGCTAACACACATACCCCCTCTGAGCTCACCATAGCCTCTTGTCTGTGCTGGTATCTACCAAGCTCCTGGAGGCATCAGGGAGTTCACAGCTACCCAATGAGTCCTATTGGAGTCTAATAATAGTGCCCTGGTGTCACAGAGGCACAGAGCTGGAGCAGCCATGTCTGGCAGGGAGAGGCCACTGCTGGCTGCCTCTGCCTGCCCGTGCTGCTGCCTGCTCAGCTGGAAGAGAAGCCACTGGATCTGCAGAGCAGGCAGCATCCACCTCACCATGCTCCCAGCTTGACGCTGGTGTGAGCATCCTCAGTGCTTGGTGGCCGGTCCCCCTCCTGCTTTGATTCCCCCGCTGTGATTTTCGCTCCAATAAGTGCTGAGCTTCTGCCAGCCTCCGACAAGCTTTCTCTGGGGCTCGTACAAAGAAAACCCCACCACATCTTCCTGTGCTGTTGCTCTCCCAGCAAGGACACACAGCAGCCCCTGTGTGCTGCAGGCATTGGCGGTGCCTGAGCATCCTCAAACAGCATCCCTCATCCTCTCGCCCTTTATCCCATCCCTCATCCCCCAGCTCCCAGGAAAGCCAGCACAGCTGGAAACCGTGCTGGCACTTACTGGAATAACCTTTCAGGTTTCATTTAGCACTCCTCACTTCCCACCCCACCTTCCCATCATCAGCACTTTGCTAATTACAACTTTTAACTCACTGCACACAGGAAGCCCAAGAGCAGCCGCTGCCATAAGGGTTCCCTTTGCTCCCTATCGCTGCTCCATCCCCAGATGAAAAACCAGCCTAACAAGGGGTTGTGCAGCACTGACAGCAGCCTGGTCCCACTCTCAGCTTACCCCACAAGCTTCCCACTTTGGGAATGGAGCAGTACATCCTGGCTGACCAAAAGTCCCAGGCTCAATCCCTGCTGGGAACATAAATCAGTGTGTGGCTGGGCAGGGAGGAGGCAGGAGGTCCTGACGGCTATCCGAGCGCGCTGTCTGCCTCAGCCTTATTCAATTATAGCTCTCTAGTTGAGCATCTGAGCCCTGCGTGGCAGGGACCAGCCCCGGGAGGGAGGTGGGTTACAGCTCCTAATTCAATCACGGAGCAGAGGCGATGGCTCAGCGGTGGGGGAGAAGAGCCATTGCTGTCCGTGCAGAGAGCTGCTTCCAAAGCTCCCAGATGCATTTCCTCATCTGCTGGGAATGGTTTCATGCCTCTGCTAAGGGCTAGAGGTGGGATGAAGCTGCAGCCTCAGGTCTGGTCCAGCCCTGGTGTTGGTAGAGGGGAGCAGAGCATCAGTGCCAATGCATGTGTTTGCACTGATAAAGACCACTAGCACTAAAGGTGGGATGCTTCTGGCCCTGCCAACCCACAGCTTCCAGCACAAAGAGGAAGGAGGCCAAGGAACCATCATTTCAGGGTGGGTCTGACGTGTTTTTTACCCAAGTCCAACCAAAAACATAAAGTTCCATTTCCCAACTGACACCGTGAACCAGTGAGCATGACTAAAACTTGGAGGGGCTTTGCACAGCGTTTCTGCTGTGCTCAGGGGTTCAGATGGTGCTCATAGCAATGAACCTTCCCCAGCTACACAGGGAGATGAGGACAGAGGGCCACAATCAGGTGAGAAAGGAGGAGGAGGGAGCTGGGAAGGCGGATGCTTCCCCTGCAAGCATTGCGAGGTCAACAACTAAAGTGGGGCAGAGCAAGGACCTGGCCCAGGTAAAGGAACCGGACCACAACGGGATGCTCGGCTGGAGGAAGATGAGCACCCAGCTCCCACACCAGCACTAAGTTACCCAGCTGAGGGCTGAGTGAGACACCAAGACAAGGTCATGGTCCCACCGAAGCTGCGGCTGGGCAGGCTCCTGCCTCCGTGGTAGCAAATTCAATCATGGCGAATAACGGAGTGGAACAAAACCCTGCAATGCAATAAAACCTCCTGGTGTCTTGTTCACCTGAAGCAGCGAGGGCTTGTGCAGGAGGCAGCATGGCCTCTGCAGGTAACCGAGCGAGGGGAAGGGAGGGTTTCAAATGGACTTTGTGGTGCTTTTCATGGGTAACGGGTCACCCCGCTGCCACCCAGGCTGCTGGGGACAGCAGTGGGACTGCCGGGTTTCCCAGCAAGGGGAGATGCTTCCTTAAGATGCAGGGAGGTGAAATCCAATTGCGCAGCATCCACAGCTGCCATTAACCTGTCTGTGTACTCCTGTGGCTGCCCATTCCTCTCCTCCTGACAGCCGGAGTGCCCTGCACACGCTGGGGCTGTGTTTCTGCCTGAGGAACTGTGCCACCGGTGCTTCTCTGCTGCTGTGTTCTGCTTCCAAAGTGGAGAGCTGGCTAAATATCCCCCGGGGAGCCATGGTGTGAGTTATCAGGGCAGGAGAAACGGTGGCAGGACATGGTTGATTGCTACAGGAGGAGCAAATCACAGCTCCAAACCTGAGGCTGGGGAAGGAAATGGATCCTCAGAGGAGGATCCTTGGGATAGTTGGCATAGAGGGAGATTGAGATGTTAGGAAGAGGTAGGTGCTGAGGCGCCCACAGAAGCTGTGGCTGCCCCATCCCTGCAGTGCTCAAGGCCAGGTTGGACACAGGGCTTGGAGCACTCTGCTCTAGTGGAAGGTGTCCCTGCCTGTGGCAGCGGTTGGAACTGGATGAGCTTTGTAGTCCCTTCCAACCCAAATCATTCCATGATGATCCTATGATCCGGTTTACAGCACCGTCTCCATCCAGCACAGCCCATGGGACACGGCAGGGCTCTAAACGCTCACTTTTGCTGCCACTTTTGGAATCACGGGCAGGTTTATGCTAGGATAAATGTATTGCTGGAGGCGGCAGGGTGGGCATTAGCATGTTCTGGCTCACAGTTCAACCCCACACTCACCCTGGCCTATGGAGAGAGGCTGAAAGCAAGCTAATGGAGCGGGCAGGGGAAGGGGAGGTGGGGAGCAAGGCGGGAGGCGCTTCCAGCCCCAGCAGCCTCCTCTCCTCTCCGCATCCCAGCTCCATTTGCAGATTTATTAAATCGGGAACCAATTTCCACATAATTCCTTTCAAGCGGCTCCACCTCGCAGGTGTGCGGAGTTTAGCGGAGATAAAGAGAACCATTACAGAGAGACAGCAATCTTCAAAGCCCACCTCGCGGACCGGGGAGAAATAAAAACACTAGCCCGTGCAAATGTGCAATTAAGTTCCAGAATGCTCCTGCTCCGTGCAAAGCTCCGACCCTGCAGAGAAAAGGCCTTGAAGGCAATTTTCCCACAGCCTGTTCGGCATTCACTCCACAATGCCTCTTACAAACAACGTGTGAATTCGTTTTCCCCTTCTCCGCTTCCTTCCTCCTCCCTCTTTGCGCTTGCTCCATCGCTCTCGGATGGATGTAGATGGGTCTTGGGGGGGGATGAGGCTCATCCTGATTTGGGGGGGTCCCATCTGCATGGGGCACGGTTCTGTCCCATCCTCTGCTCATGTCAGATCCATGGATTCTTTAGAGCTTATCCAGGGAGAGCGATACTGCCTGGGGGTGTTTCACCAACTATTCCCAACTGCTGGAACTCCGTATCCCTTATTCATGGGTCACTCTCTGCTTGGTGGTTAATTAAAAATGCATAATTAACCTGTGGAACGCACTGCCACAAGGTATCGGGGAGGCCAGGAGCTTAGCGGGATTCAAGGGAGGATTATACGTTTAAATGGATAATGGGAACATCTGCTGGTACATTAACAGGGATCAAGTGGAATTAGGGAGAAGAGCCTGGCTCTTTGCAGGATGTGGGAGGGCATCCCTGGGGCTGGTCCCTGACCTCAGCAGGGACACCAGCACATCCTTGGGGAGCCAGGTTTTGGGCCTAAGTGGGTATCCTCAAGGATGAGGCAGTGATGGTGCTATCACTGCAGGGCTGGTTGCCTTCAGGCTGGAGGTGGCAATGGGATGGTCACTTCCCCATCAACTCCTTGCCAGCAGTCACCTCTTGGACACCCCAAGGACACCCTGATAGCTCATCCACAGCATCCTTCAAGCCCCATCAACTGCAGCACCTCCTGCAGATGACACCATACAAGGAGAAGGGCTTTGCACTATGCTACTGCTATGGGTGAGCTCCAAAGTTACAATACACAACCAAGAAGCCAAGGGAGTGCAGGAGATGCAAGACCAAGCCTTGTCCATGCTGGCTGTGCAGCATAACCCAGCTCCAGAGCGTGCAGCCCATGCAAGGGGCAGTTGCTGGAGGTCTCCAGACGACACAATGCTCTCAGAGCAGAGATGCTTCTGCCCATCCACACTGGTACAGTCACCTCCCACCATCCCCTCTTTCACAGACCACTCTGCTTCATTTCTATCCACCAGCCACAGAAGTCTCCTTAGACAAGCCAGCAACTGCAGAGCAAACTCCAGTTCACGGCAGGATTATTATATCCCTGTCAGCAAAGCCCTCTAGGTTCAAGTGGTGGCTCTTTTGCAACATAAATCTGATGCTCCATCCTTAGAATGGTTTAGGTTGAAAGGGATCTTAAAGCTCAGCCAGTTCCAGCCTCCTGCCATGGGCAGGAACACCTTCCACTAGCACTAAATGATGGCTGGAGAAGGCCTGGGAACCATGACATCTTGGGGTGCAGAAGCATTGAGGACCCTCAACGATGTCCCTGAGACCTGGGGAGCATCCTCAGCCCTTCATCCAGCAGCATGACCTGGCACAACTCCTGCTTTGCAGCACCTTGGAGCAAGAAGAGCATCATCCCATACCTGGGGGAGATTCTGGAACCCAGAGGATGCTCAGTGATACCCAGGATGCTCCCACTTACCCTACACATCGTTTTGGAGCTGATCCCACAGACACAGCAAGCTGGAGCAGCTGGAGGCACTTGGAGCATCACAGATACCCCCTCCATCCCCAGTGTCCACCCTATGGGATTGAGATAGCTGCAGCGCATCGTGCTCAGCCTGCCGAGCACAGAGGGGACCTGCCGGGCCGGGGTTAATCTCGTTGTCACACTTTCCCTCCCTTCTTGCTGCCTCGGCTCGCTTTGACCCGCTGTGAAATTGTGGCCAACAGCACTGAATATTTTAAGAGCAGCAATGCAGTGGTGGCCGCACGGAGGAGCAGCAAGGCAGGCCGGGAGCTGGGCTGGGCCCTCGCCTTCCCCCCCTCCCCGCCACCACCAACCCATTAGCACAGTTCAGGGAAACCTAAAAAATTCAGAAGACACTGAAATATGCAGCGTTTGGCTCTCTCTGGAAATGACGCGCTTCGCTTCCCAGATGCTCCCGAGGAGGAGGGTGTAAATAAGCAGCTCTATGGCACGGGGGCTGCTGCAGAGCTCCCGTTGACACCCTGCTCTCCATCCTTGCTCCACACTCATGGGCACCCACTGGGCCTAACATCCGTCTTTCCCAGTGCGACGTGGAGGTATCAACCATTAAAAGACCTTCACCTCTCTGTCCCTGTGGGCTGCTCTTTGCCCCTTTCCCTATAGGGTATCTCCTTGCTGCATCCCTCCTCCCTTTGGTCAGGCTGGACGCTGGTGCCGCAGGACCGGATGCAAACACCTTTCCTCAGCACTTCTGCTATCTGGGGCACAGCAGAACAGCAGCAGCAGTGAGGAATTAGAACAAAAAAAAAAGGGAAAGCAAGAAAACCCTATTTGCATAAACCTCCCAAAAAGAGGAGCTGGAGCTTGAGAGTGGAGAGCGGATGCGGCTGCGAGCATCCAATGGGGACCACTGGAGCTGATAGCAACAGTAAGGAGTAAAGGAGCATCGTCTCGACCAGGGGATGCTTTGCCACTGGGTGCCTGCACGTCCTCAGAGTGCTGCCTCAGGGCTTGACGCTCCATCCGGGAGTGACACTGGGACACTTGTGCATTCAGGTCTTCAGAGGGCAGATTAATCGCCGTGTGCTGGATCTGTCACGCACGGGGTTATGTATTCCTGTTGGAATTTACGAGTAGTCCTGTCTGAGAAATAAACAACTGGAGATAAAAATTACATTGTCACCGTGCAGGTGTGATCGATGGAAGAGACAAGTCCTCGGAATGCCGGCGAGGAGCCACATGGATACCGTGCCCAGGAAGCACCAGCCAGAAGGTGCCAATGGGGCTGAGAAAGAACTGACTCCAGCTCGTTGCATCCCCATCCCAAAGGGAAAGGTGGGGATGGTACTTAAACCGTTCCCAAGTGGGAGAGATGCTGAATGCTGGCGAAAACAATGCTGGGATGCGTGAGCAGGAGGAGGACTTGCAACACAGCCATGGGAAGGATGCCTGGGGCAGAGCAGTCAGCAGAGAAAGGGACTGCATCCCACGGGTCAGCATCCACTTTGGAGCACGCAGCCCTCCTCTCCATTGTGTTTCCAAGGTCAGCGATGGGCAGAAGTCAAAGGCAGGCAGCCACAACCCCTGGGGAGCGAGCTGCAAAAGGAGGATTGATGCCCTTTGCACCAGGCCTCTTTGCTTTAGTTCCTCCTTCATCTTCCTTCCCATGGCTGCATTGGCTTTGTCACGGTGTCACAGAGCACATCACTTGACAGGGTCACTGCCGCTCCCTGGGGAGGGACAGACACTGCCTCCTTCACAGCTTAAATCTGAAGTTGCACTGGAAAAAGCACCACATGGATCCTGTCCCCAAGGAGCCGGGACCCTGGAGATGTCACAACCAGCTATGGACTCCAATGCCGGTGCCTTGCTCCAGGCTATCAGCCCAGCAGCCGGTCCCACAACTGCCTTCAGTCTATTAATAAACCCGGAGCAGCTTGGAGCCTCTGCTGAGCCGGTCCTCGGGATTTATCCACATTGCCTTATCAGCCGTGCTTTTCACAAGCACTTAAATTGAGGAGGAAAAGGGAAAAGTGAAATCAGATAGAAACGCAGGTCTGTTTGCTGTTTTCTCCAGCGAAATGGTTCTGGGTAAACAGCAGCCGCCTTTGATGAAATCCCAGCAGGCTTAAACAATAAAGTTGGTTACAAACCCAATCTGGTGCAGATATCAGATCTGAAATTGTTAAAAATAAACCCGGAAAAAAAAAACCATGTCAACACTTCCTAATGCTGCTGCAAAACTTCCTCATCACCTCGCCACCAGCCTCTGCCTCTGCTGATGCAGGACCCGCGCCGCTGCGGTCCATCCTTCCCATGGGCAGTCCTGCATCTGCACCCTCCTGTATCCCCCAAGCTGCAGGAGGATGCTCGGGATCACTTTGGAGACATGAGGTGGACCATTCCCCACTCTGTGCCCAGGTTGTTGTCCCTCTGTAAGCGCTGTTGCCATCCCATCGCGGGACTGGAGGTTTGGCAGGGTTGGATGTTCCTCTTGTTCCATCCCAGGGATAGCATTCAGCACTGGGTTTATCCACCAAGGACAATTGGCTTTTCCATGGAAAAACAATTTGCAAAGCACTATGGTGGCAGAGAAGCGCATCCCTGTGTTTCTCTTGACTTTTGCATCCAATGTGACACATCTGCATCCCAGGGCAGGATGAGGCTGCGTGGTGATGCACGGGTCCGTCTGATGAAGCACCTGGCTGGGGCACCGCTCAGCCCCAATCCTAAACCCATGGCACATGCTGGTGGGCACAACAAGGACTTGTCCAGCTGCGTTGGGGCAATAGGTGACGTGGCAGCTCCCGTTGATGAGTGTTGGAGCAACAGGGACCATCCAAGCTCAGAAAACACATGGAGCAAGAGCGCAATGAGGCAGCTCACATATTGGTATGGTTGGGGCTGGCACCAGCACTTCCCAAACTGGGTCTCTGGGGGACACCAGCGATGCAGGTCCCCATTGAGGACCAAGGCAAAAGGGTAAGAGGCTGAGGAGGAGGAGGCAGCAGGTCTGGTCACACCATGAGTGAGGGCAAGGTCCTGAATCCAGTGCCAGCTCTGGGATTGACTGGGGTCCCACACCTCCATCCATGAGGGATCTGCTCCCTTATGTGGGTTCAGAACTCCAGCTTCCCATGTCAGACCCAGCCCCACACACACCCCTGCAGAAGCCCCCAGCCTGTAGCTGATACCCAACACAGCTCGTGTCCTGTGTGACAGCAGGACAAGGGATGGCTGTGCTGGAGCAGCAGAGCCTTCAACCCTCCTCACAGCCGAAGAAGACAAAGGGGATACAGGAGAGGAAAAGCAGGACAGGAGGAGGAAGAGGAGGAGGAGGAAGGCAGCAGCCCTGGGGGGGGCACAAGGGACCAAGCCTGAGCTCCGGTGGAGCACACATGGTGGACCTGACCCCTCTGCGGAGGTTGGCTTCGCCATCGATCCCTGCTGCACTCAGGCTCATTAGGGCTTGGGAGCTGCTGCGAGCGGCTGCTGGAGGAGACAGACGGGGGGAGCGCTCTCCGTGGCTCCCTGGATCCTATTAAATATTTACTTTGTTTTGTTTTGTTTTTTCCCAGCTCCATTGATCTGAGATGGGGATGGGGGCGGGGGGAGGCGCTCGGATGCTGGGAGGGAAGAGCAGAGGCAATGACTGAGATGCAAAACAGGGACAGACCCTGCCAGGGCGCTCCCACTGTCCCCATGGGCATCTTGTGCTGTCCCTGCACAGAGCTGCTCCCCCAGCATCCATTCATCCCCCTCCAGCACCGGGATCACCAGCACAGGGAGGCTGTGGTGCTCCCCATCCCACACCAACCCCATCCCAAGGGAGGCAGCATGGAGGGATGCCCAAAGTGATGGGAGCACATTGCAGGGGGTATTCCCATCCCCAGGGCTGGGATGTGCCCCCTGCGGCCAGGCTGGGCCCGAGCTTGGCCACGGAGCCGGCGCTGTTTCTATTTTGAGAGGAGCTCTACTGGAAAAGGAACAAAAGCCAAGGGAAGCTATAAATAACCTCCTCCTTCACACCAGCGCCTCCTCCACCCCAGCATCCCACAGCCAAGGGGGGGTCCCACAGCACACCCTGCCATCAACCTCCCCTCACCGTTCTCTAGCCAACATCCCCACCTGAAACCCAGAGGGAATCAAAGCACTGAGGACTATTTGCCACCGAAGCAGAACTGCCTCAAACAACGGCTTTGCCAAGTTGCCCAGTGGCTCCCGAGGGCTTTGCCACTGCCCATCCAGGCTCTGCACCCTTCAGGATGGATTCAGCTCCCTGAGGATGCTCCTATCACCCAGCGCATCCCTCCCTGGGCCCGGCTGCTATTGGTGGGGAGCAGGGAAAGCCGTGCTGCTCGGGCAGACCTACTTTCAAGGCTTTAATCCTTTTTGCTTAAAGGATCTTTTCTTTCCCTTCCTCCTCCCCCCCCCCCCTTTCTTTTTTTCCTCCCTTTCCACATGGCAAAGATGGGGTCTGATCAGAGGAGAGACGCAGGGAGCTGACAAGCTGCAGCGTACGGAGAGAAAGGAGAAAGAAATACATATTTATTACCCTCAATTATTAAGAAACAGATAGCAGCAGATCTTAGGCCCTGGCAGAGGCACTGCGGAGCCGTTTGGCTGAGGACTATTTTGTTTTTTAAATTCCATTGAAATTATAATACGCTGGGCTTGTTAGCACAAACACCCCGGCATATCCCTGCTGAGGGGGCTCATCCCTGCCCCGCTCCCACTGTGCTGCCCGTAGGGTGGCTGTATCCAGCAGGTGGGATTTGCAGCTCGGGAGGGCAGGAGCAGGCTTTGCCCTCCTTTGCCTTCATCCTGGGGGGATCAGAGGGGTTCTGCGCTATGCAACCGCATCCCCATGCCCATTGATGCCCGTTTGGGGAAGGTTTTGTGGAGGATGGAGCTCACCACAGGTTCGTCACAGGGATGTTCTCCATGCTCAAGGATGGGCTTTGCACCCCTGGAATGGCACCATAAGAGTCCGTGGCCACGGGCAGGAGTGGGGTTTCCCTGAGCAAATCAGTGCAAACACAGCTGGGAAGGGAAAAAGAAGCAATTCCCAAGTGCAGCACAGGGGCTGGCAGAGCCGCTGGCACCTCCCCTCCACTTGCAGGGCTGTCTCTGTGAGGAGCCCTGCCAGCGCAGCAGCCCAAATCCCTCCTGCTGCTGCTGCTGCTCCCCGGTAAACAACGGCTCCAGCCTCCCCTTGTGAGGGTGATGCTGGGACATGGGATGCACATGGAGCATCCCTGGCACCATCCGGCTCCGGTGCTGCGCTCTCCCCACGGCCAGGCACCGCCGGGATGTGATGGACTGCAATGGACACCCAGCCTGCTGTGCCATCGCCTTGCCAGGGCCCAAACCTGCTGTTCCATCCGTGAGCTGGGAAGAGACACTGGAAGTGTCACAGAGCATCACAAAAAGCTGCTCACCAAAGCCAGGCTGACTCCAAGCTGCTGTGCCAGCACCGCCAGGAAGCAAGCAGCCGGCGGGCACATGTGCTGTTAAAGAGGAAAAGGAGCTTTCTGCACCAAATGGAGCATTTTCTGTTTAATAACCCCCCGCAATCCTAATCTACACAAAGAAGATTGTCCCCCTTGCACCTCCCCATCCCGCATCTGCCGCTGCCAGCACTTAACACATGGGCAGAGCCACCGCTGCCCCATCAGCTGCTGGGAAATAGGGATGCGATGCCCGGTGCTGGGCAGAAGCATCTCCTCTGTCAGTGCTGAGCATCCATCATTTGTCATCAGTAAAAATAATACTCCTAAAAGTGTCCCCCCCCCCGATTGCCAGGCGCAGGGCTGCGGGTTTCCATGGCGATGCCGTTCCGCAGGGATGGTACGGGGGGATCAGTGATTCCTCAGTTTGGGAGATGGGACGTGGTGCTGACATCGGGTGTGCTGCTGGTGGAGGGACCTGAGGCCAAGCCAGGTCATCCCCTCCTTGGACTCAGGCAGCATCACCCAAAAAGCAGGGGAGAACTTCGCTGGAGGAGACAAGGATGTTCCTGCATCCCAGAGGTGCCCCTGGGGCCGTGCCCTGCATCCCTCGCCCATGCAGGAACTCCTCCTCATTGATTCCCATCAGCATCCCCCTTGCTCCCAGACCCACATTACCCTATGGGCTCCCACTTGTTGCCTCCCCTCTTAAATCAGACTCCAGCCTCCTTTGGTGGGTGCTGGATCAGGGCAGCACCTCACCCATCCCAAACAACAGCCACCATTGCTCGGGTGCTGGTGCCTTGCATGAGCACTGCTGCTGCTGCTCCACCAAAGCTCTTTTAAAGACATAATCTGCTGTTAATAACCACTTTATACCCAAAGTGGCTAAACCCTGGGATTGCACTTTGCAAACAAAGCCTGAGTTTTCTGCTGGAGCAGCTCCATGGATTGGGAATAGGGAGAAGCATCACTCACGTGGGGCAAAGTGGGACTCGTGGTTGCCCCCCCCAGTGCTGTGGGGCCAAAATAGCCACGTCCTGGGTCACTCCTCTGCAAGGTGGGTTTGCCCCCGTGCTGCTCCAGGGCTGGACAAAGGCACCACTGGGAGCTGGGGCACCCCAATGGGGGTATCCCTGACTGCCCATAGCCCATATGGCCCTCCAGGCTCCTGTCCTTCCCCGCTTGGTTTTCGCTTTCAAATGGGGTTTTGGCTTTTGATAAGGAAGTCTCCATCAGCCCTTGTCCCTGCCTGGTCCCCAATGAGCAACATCCCACTTGTGGTCTCATCCTGCAAATCACAGGCACCCAGTGCCCATGGCTCCAGCAGGATCAGGTGCCCTGGGGAAAGGCAGGTGTGAAATCACACCAGAAAATGCCTATTTAGAAGCTTCCAGGTTCACTGGTGTTCTTAGGGCAACGCTTCGAGGCCACCTGGAATGTCATCTGCAATCTCAAGCAGCCGGATGGGACCACAGGGCACCGGCGCAGCACTTTGGGTAAAAGGTGGGAATAGCATTTATCCAAGCATGGACACAGCTCTGACCCTGCCAGGCTCCATCAATACGGGTCACCGAGCAGCGACGGCTCCTTCGCATCCCGGCTCTGGCTCCAGGCAGCTCTCGCTTGCCCAATCCCCCTCTTCATTCCCTACCTCCCCCAGCACCACCACAAGGACAGCCTGGACCACATCCTGACCCCCCCCCCCAGCCACCCCCCCTCTCTTCGCCAGGCACAGAGAGCTTGTGGCTTCCTCTCAGCTCTTTAGGAGATTAAACTTTTATAAGCAGAAAGGTTTCTGGGCTCTTGGCTCCGCGGCGCAGGAACCGCAGCCCAGCCTGTGCCTGCACGCTGCCCACCGGCTGCTCCCACGCAGGGATGGACAGGGCTGGATGCTCCATCGCTGGGCTGAGCAATGACGGGGACATGGCTGCCCATGACCTTGGTGGCATCCTTGACCTGGAAATCTCCTTCTCCGGCGTTGCCAGCCTTGCACTGCTGCTTGCCGCCACCTCAGGCAGGGTGCATGGCACAGGGTTGGTCCTGCTGGCACCATCACCCACTGCCATGCCACCAAGGATGTCCCAGTGTCCGGAATCCTCCCCATATCCTGTCCATTGCCTCCGCAGCTGGAGCTCTGGGGTGCAGGAGGCCCGGAATACCCATAGGCATCACAGTGCTGCCCCAACCATGCTGCCACCCGACGTGTGAAGCCATCCGTCCCCCTGAGCAGGCACACGGAGCTGCTTCCCCTTGGAGACAGCCACTGAGCTCATCTGCTACCCCAATCCTTTCACATCCTTCATCCCCGATCCCAACAATAGGATAGGGAAGGCAGTGGCAGTGCCACCATCAGACTGCGCTGCCTCCCGCCAGCACAGCCTTGTGCTGCCATGTCCCTCAGCAAAACCCTGAGCCCCACAGACGGGTTTGACCCTTATCCTGCACCCCAGTGACAGCTCTCCCCATCTCCCCTCGCCTCACACGTGGGGTATCCCCTCTGCACCCCAACTGGGGCAAATGCTGGCGTCTGGGGACACCCGGTAATGGGGAGCCAGGGAGGGCAGAGCCTTTGGGTGGGATGGAGGCCTCCTCTAACTGCCTGTTGAATTATTCAGGAATGGCATTAACTTATAAATGAGTGTGTTTGACTGATTTTGTGGTTGGTGTACAGATAAATTCTAATGAAAGACAGCTACAAGACTGTAAATTATTAATTAGACTGCCACTTAACAAAGCCTATTTGGCACTCTATTTCCTTGCTTAACAAGACAAAAAACTTCAAGAATAGGTTGTGCATTAGCCCACAGGCTCTTCAATTCGCATTTTGTTTTCCCAGCTCCAGAAATGAAAGCTGTAGATCATGACCTTAACAGGCTACCCCTGGTGGGATGCAGCCCTGCTGCCTGCCTCTACCTCAGGATCCCGGTTTTCCAGCCTGGATGATGCTTTTTCTCCAGGTAGCAGCATCAAGGCTGGGAATTGAGGCTGGGAAGCGGAGCTGCTCCATGGGCTCAGGGTTTATTCCCAAGATCGCCAGCCTGGCTGGGTTAACCGCTTGAACAAAGCCAAAGCGAGAGATGGAGAAAGGAGCATCCAAGCCGCAAGGTGACATTCCTCCCAGTGGGATAAAGCTTCCCAGTGGGAAAAAGCATCCCCGGGATGGTCTGTGCCGTGCCTGGAGGTCCGCACCCCGATGCGGGGGGTGAGGACGCAGCATTGGTACCATCTCCCGCTGCCGGAGCCTCACTGGAGAGGGACATGAGGTGATGGTGGTGGTGAGGGCTGGGCCCGGGGCTGTGCGGTTCACCCCAAACCGGGGCTTGGGGTGGGAATGGGGGGTCCGGCCGGGATCCCCGCCGCTGTTCCCGGTATCTCCTCAGGATTGGCCGGGATGCGGTGGGGCCGGGGGTCCTGCGCGTCCCCCTTCCCGTCCCGGACCCCCGTGGGGAACCGACTTCTCCCTTTGCTGTGATGTCAAAAAGCTCCCTTATGATGTCCCAGGCGGTTGCCATGGAAATAAGCGTGATGTCACAGCGGAGCGAATCTCCTCGGGGGGGCGGAACGGGACAGCTCGCCCCAACTTCCCCGCCGACCCCCCCCCCCCCCCCGCACCCCCCGCTGAGCCCCGTTTCTCGTTCCCTCTCTTCAGAGGACGAGCACCGACGCCCCCCCGCGCCCACCGCAGCTCCGCTGCCTCCGGGACCCACCGTACCCCGGGACCCTCGGGACCCGCCGCGTCCCCGGTCCTGCGGGACCGGGCTCCTGCCGCTCCTCCTTTCCGCTCCTCCCGCTCCCCCTGCTTCCC